>VIAB01001143.1:124288-140286 GCA_009801035.1 Oophaga pumilio | reverse complement strand
TCCCACACTCTGTAAGCCCGATAGGAGCTTCATTACCTTACCTATAGAGCCGATAAATCTATTATGTGGTCTTCCAATCATTTGATTTGCTTCCATGTAATACCACATTTGCCCAGCAGTGGTCACTGTAGTGCAAATGTATGGACACCCACAGTTTATCCAGATATCAGCTGAGTGCCAGGTAATGACATTAGGCCATCAATCACCTTGGATTGTAGCCGTCCGGCCGACTAACTAATGTGTATGAAGGCTTCAGCGCTAATTACCAAATTGGTGGTTACAGTGTGATTTTATAGTTATTTGCATATGGCATCTTAAGGCCAGCAATCATTGAGGAGGACATACCTAGAACATCAATGTTGGCGGTGCTGAGGATGGTCCCATGCTTGTTTGATGCTTCACATTGGTACACTGCACTGTCCGATAGCTCAAGTGAGTGAATGAACATGACGCCTCCGCTCATCTTATGATTCTGAGGGAGTGTTTCTTCTTTATGTGAAAAAAAATAAAAGTAAAAAATAAAAAAAATAATAATTATGACTCATTGAAAAGATCTCAAGGTTTTGTGGAGAACAATGCGACCCTGAAGGGGTAATTATTTCTTAGTAAGACCAAAAAGTCTCTCCCAAAATTACTGTTTTCCATTGACTGATTATAGGCTACGGAAAATGGAGGTCTGTATTTTGCTAAGAGCAGGAAGTTCTCAAGCCCTGATTATTAGGGCATACCTCCATCATGTATTATGAGTATTCTGAAGATCTGACTGTAAATTATAAAAGAAAGTTACTACTTGTTATTACAGTTTAAACTGTTTCATTTCAAAGGGAGTCTGTCAGCAGGCTTTGGTATACAATCTGAGGACAGCATGAAGTAGAGGCCGAGACACTGATTTCAGGAATGTGTCACTTATTAGGCTGTGTGCTGTTGTTTCCATACAATAAATGTTTTATCACCAGGAGATTATTACTGTTCTGACCACGCCCCCTCCTCTGATAAGCAGCTCACTGTCAATAGACAGTGTACACAGAGAGCCTGGTGTGGGCGGGGTTAGCTTCCTGAGCTCTGCTACATGCTACAGTTAAAAACTCTGACTGTATTACAACTGCTGCACCCAGTAAACTAAGTGATATATTACTGGAATCAGGGTCTCTGTTCCTCCATTATGCTTTTTTCAGCTGAGGCAGCAAAAACCTGGTGACAGATTCCCTTTAAGGGACAACCTCTTTCCATATGACCAGGACTGTTCTTATTGGGGTGATGTGCCACTTTATTGGCTGGCGCCTCTTCTGATGTATGATAGAGATGAGCAATTTTATTTATGATGTCCTACTCCAGCTTCCAGTCTGGTCCGTACCAGCCAGTATTCACATTTGCTCCCAAATTCTTCAGCTTGACATCCTGGGAGCCTATGGTGCTTACTTGGCCCTGTGATCGCATGATATTGTGGGGCATAGTGAGCGCATGAGGTGTCCAGGATGTTGGGGTAAAGATGCCAGTGTAGAAGTGAAGACGTGCTGTTACGGAAAAATTGCACTGGATTCCAGACCTGGACAACACAATTTGTACAGACCCAATTATAAGCCCTATAAATTGGACACATAGGCTGAGGATGAAAGGGCTTTAATTTGCGAAAGGGCCATCAAGATACATCCTCTTCAGAAGACTTCTGACCCCACTGCTAAAACCACTAGATATGTGACACGTAAGAATATTTAAAAGGTACCTATGGTTTTTCAAACTTTCGACATGTGAGAAGTTTTGATGGGTGTGAGTCAGTATGAAGGGGCAGCATTTCACACCTAAGCTCTCTACCCTTTTTGCTTTCATTGACTTTGTCAGTCCACTCCCCCCCCAAATAATCTCCAATTACTCTTTAATGATGGCTCCAGAATAAGAAATTTAGACCTGTATTTCAAGAGAAAAATGAAAGAGATGGAGGAATGCTAATTGCCGAAAAGCAGGGATACTTCCATGGTAATTCAGGTTCTTCCTTCAGACGCTTGGCATCTAATCATCATACCATGTGTGATTATTAGTTTTATCATTAGATATTGAAAATGAAATAACGCATGAAGCAAAGTACTCTGAGATCTTCCAAAGGTAACGCAAAATAACTACAATTACACAAGAAACTTTCAATTCATAATTCTTGATTTTACTTTTCATAGGGATTCCATTTCTTTGCCACTGTATTTCCGGTTCAGGTGTCCCCGTGGCTGAACAGTTCAGGATAACCTCGGATCCGACTCCTTGTATAGAGCTCTTTAGCATTTTTTCCCACCTTGGAGGCTCTGAAAATAGTGAAAACAAGACGTAAAGACAGTGAAATAACCAGATAAGAATACATTATATGCACAAGTTCTTCATTTTACAGGCTGTGAGGCAGTGACGGGTGTTATATGCGAGGAACGCTATGTGTCCCCCAGGATGCGCACAGAAGCGTATTGAGGCTGCGGGAGTGCATTGCAATCACAGGCATAGCTGTGATTGCAATGCAAAATAAAAGTGAGTTTTGGTCTTGGGCAAGCTATTTGTCCAAGGTAGATTTAAGGAAACCTGCCATGGGCTTTTATTTTTGAAGCATACTTCAGTATAGTAGTGGGGCGGTCCACTTCCTCCGGACCAGGTCTTCCAAGTGGCCTACAGCCACAGGTTCCTTGTAAAAACCCTGCAGAAGAGGGTTGGGTGTGTCAGTTTTGGTTTGCAAGCGTGCAGAGCAGGAGGCTCTGCAGAGCTCAGCCTGTGTGAGGTAACACGGAGCCAAGCCGAGCCAAAAGGCCTGGCACTCCTCAGCATGACACGGCAGTGCAGTCGCCCATGGCAACTGGTCTCGGTTACGGACTGTCTTGTTTCCCGGCTGCGACCTGGAGGATACCTTTTTTGTTCCAGTTGTAAGTTTCTTTGGACATTAAAAGACATTTGTTTGAACTTTTCTGTGGTCACTGCCTGTGATGTCGCACTGCACCAACCCCGCTACACTACAAGGTACACCACAAAAGGGGGAACACTAAATTAGAGGATGATGTTTAAAATAAGTAGCAACATCCTTACTGGGACTGACTGGGTTTTGACACCTCATTACAGATATCATAATAGGCTATTATTATCAGTATACTTTGGGGTTCTATCTATTATTATTATTATTTATTTTTAGAGCAGTATTGATTCCATGGTGCTGTACATGAAAACGGTTGCATACAAAATACACATATAAATTACAATTTACTGTGTCAAAGGCAAAGGACAGACCTAAAAGGAGGTGTATAGAGAAATGTCTGTGAACTTTAGCAGTAAGTCGTTGGTAGTTTTGGTTAAGGCAGTTTTGGTAGAATGGTGGGAGCAGAAGCCGAATTGAAGGTTATGAAACAGTAGTTTAGATGAGAGATGGGAGGAAATCACAGTGTGGATGTGCTTTTTGAGGAGTTTGGAGGCGAACGGGAGCAGTGATATGGGTTGATAGCTGGATGTAGAGGTCGAGTCAAGTGGTGGTTTCTTCAGGATAGGTGTAATTGTGGCATATTTGAAAGCAGAAGCGAAGGCACCAGTAGTTAATGATAAGCTGAAGAGATGGGTTAGGGCTGGGATAAGCGTGGGCGTGAGGCTGGGAGGAGGTGGGATGAGGTCAAGTGCACAGGTGGTGAGGTGTGATTTGGAGAGCAGAAGATTAAGCTCTCCTTCAGTGTAAGTGGGGAGAAAGCTTAGTGGGGGTGAGCAGTAATCCGGTATACATAGGAGTTGTGGTGGTTGAGCAGTAAAGACTTGCCTGATTTGGTCGATCTTCTTGTTGAAGTGTACGGCAAAGTCTTCGGCAGAGATGAGAAAGGTCGGAGGGGGCAGTGGAGGGCTGAAGAGGGAGTTAAAAGTGTTTAATAACTACTTGGGGTTGTGGGATAAAGAGGATACAAGAGTTGTAACGTAGTTCTGTCTAGCAGAGGTGAGGGCCAACTTGAATGTGATAGTTGCTTGTTTGACTGTGGTGAAGTCTTCCTGTGAATGTGCTTTCTTCTGCAGCCCTGGACACTTTCTAAAGCTTTTTAGAGAGGACGGTGTCTATTGAGTTGTCACACTCTGCCATGCACTAGAGGAGCGACTGAGTCAATAGCTGATGTGAGTGTAGCATTGTAGAAAACTACCGCTGTCTGTGTGGTGGAGTTAAGATATGGAGGACAGTGGTAGAATAGAGTTGGAGAGTGTGTGAGTGTCTAGGTGTCTGAAGTTTCTGCGGGTGTTACCTAGACGCTTGACTTGTGGGGCAGGTGAAGCGGACAGGGAAGAGAATGTAAGTAGATGGTGGTCAGATAGGGGGAGAGGTGATGTAGTGAGATTAGATAGGGGGCAGAGGTGGATGAAGATAAGGTCTAGTGTATTTCCATCTGTGTGGGTGGCTATAGAAGACACTTGAGTGAAGCCAAAGGATGAAGCAATTGACAGGAGTTTAGAGGCTGCTGATTGGCGGGTGTCAATGAGGTTGTTGAAGTCACCCATGATGATGGTCGGAATGTCAGCAGAGAGAAAGTGTAGAAGCCAGGTGGAAAATTGGTCAATAAATATAGAGGCCGGACCTAAAGGTCGGTATATGATGGCCACTTGGAGGTTGGAGGGAGAGTAGATGCGGACAGAATGCACTTCAAAAGATAAGAGGATAAGGGATGGTAGAAGGGGAATTGGGTAGAAGTTGCAGGTGTTATCTATCTCCTGAAGCAAAAACTTTATTTCGCTCAGATCTAGTCTCAAAGTTAACAATATAAAGAATAGTTGACTTGGATGCTCATTGGTCCTATACAATGCTTTATTGTTAATTTGTATACTGAGATAAATCCCAATGTATATAATAAATCTCAATAAATAATAAGCAACGAATAATAAATGAGCTTCCACATATTTTTCTCTTAACCCCATATACTTGAATTTAGAGAGCCATGCATTGCGTTCAGCCTGTGACTGATTATGGCAAGTAGTAGTTGCTTCGTCAGGTGGAACAGTAAATAAGGACCCCTTTTTGGTCACTAAGGGGAGATCCCATATGTGGACCGCCCACTTGTTAGACATTTTTGGCATAACCTATGGATAGACCATAAATGTCTTGGCTAAGGAAAACCTGTTAAATAACCAATTCCTTTTTTTTTTTCCTGAAAGAGACTCTTTGCTATGTGAGGCATTTCAGAGCAACAAAGATTTGGAAAATACAGTAGTGAAGAAACAGCACGATAAGACAAAACCAAAATGGACTGGTGCAAGCCTTCAAAGGGTTAACTCCAAAGCTCAAAAACAGCAGAGTTCCAAAAAAAATCCAATATAAGGATGGTATATTGCAGCCAGATCCTCTATAGTGATATTTTCAATTTCAAGTGGCCATTGAATTGTCTTACTTGCCTTGCAGCCTTTATTTTTATAATAAACACTGTAGCTTCCCCATAGACAAAGTTAATTTGGAGGAGGTGGGAGGGTTCCTCCAGTAATTCCCACTTCAAACTTCAATCATAATTAGCTAATTTGATCATCTGATAAAGTAAAAATTGTTAAAAAATTGGCAATACCTTCAACAAGAACATGAAACATTCGCTGATCAGAACCCATCTCATTTTCTGCTTCACAAGTATATACTCCTTCATCATCTTTAGTAATGTCCTTGATCTTCAATTGTGTCCCATGGCCCTCTACTGTGACACGGTGCTTTATTGATTCCTCACCATCTTTTTGCCATCTATTTGTAGGGGTAGGCCTAAAAATCACCAATTCGTTAGTACATACTTAAAATAATAGACTGTTAAGCTTTTAATCTACTCTGTAAGAATACATGGTGAAACTATACCATGTATATTGACCATTGCAATCATGTGGCCGGGAATTAGATGTACTACATAAATAATGGATAACTGATTTACAGTTACTTAAAGCGAACCTGTCAGCAGGATTTTGCTAAGTAAACTACAGGCATGGTCAGGTCTGCAGTGTTACACTGAATAAAATTATGCCTGGGGTGAAGAAATCCATCTTGTGGTTCTTGTGTAATCAGTGTTAGAAGTTTTCAGTTAATGATATGCCCGTTCTCCGGGGCAGGACTGTAGGCAGAGTCTTATCTTCCTGATCTAGGTCAGAAAAACCAAGGCGAGACCTGCCCACAGGCCATTCTGAACCAGAAACAGTCTGTCTCTATGATGAGAAACATGTTTGTGCTTTGGAGCGGCCTGTGGGTAGGTCTTTCCTTGGTTTCTCTGGCCTAGATCAGGAAGATAAGACTCTACATACAGTCCCGCCACGGAGCACAGGCATATCATTAACTGAAAACTTCTAACACTGATTACACAAGAACCACAAGAAGAATTTCTTCACCCCAGGTATCATTTTTATCAGTTTAACACTGCCAACCTGACAATGCTTGTTGTTTACTTGGCAAAATCCTGCTGCTAGGTTCCATTTAATGTTTATCTCTAGTGAAAAATACAAAATTAAATATAGGGAATTGTTCAATATATGATAATATTAATATATTGCACATGGAACTGTGGACGTTTGATTTAGTAAATCAATAGGACATAATTGATGGTGCTTCTTATATATAACAATAGAGCCTTTGGACTGTGAAACAATTGTGGCTCTAGTTGTCAGTGCCATTTTATAATTAAGAATACATTTTGGGCTCCTTTAATTTATATCTTTTTAGAAATAAAAGACACATTTTAATAATATACCATAACAGATTTTGACAGTGAATTGAGTTTATCAATACTGTATGGAACTAATTACATCAGTTTTCAGTGAAGTTAGCTTTTAAATAAGCTATACTCTATTTTCTCATAGAAAATAAATTTCTCTACCTAGTCGCTAGCAATTGCTTAAGTCTGAAAGGGATTATCCAGTCTTAAGCTGCAAGTCTGCAGACTTGTGAGTCCTCACATCACGTGCACAGTGTGCTGGTATTCTTTGGTGCCGGCACCAGGAGCGGCAGTCATCCTGGCCACATTCTGACTAGTTAGTTCATTGAGTGAGGCCGAAACAGTCTAGTCGGAATGTGGCCGGGAGTATGCCTATTGGTGCCGGTATCGGAGAATCGTCGCAGAGCATGTGATTTGAGGAATCACAAGTCTACAGTCGCGTAGAGTGGCTGCAGATTTATAGCTTTAGACTCGAGAACCCCTTTAAGTCTGTAATACAAATATTTAACTTACAATCCTTCAGCGATGCATTCCAGCTGTAGTATTTCACCTTTCAGCACAATAATAGGCTTATCCACTCCTCCTTGGGTTGTTAATATATTTGGTTTTCGGTTTTTTATTATATTACCTGAAAATATTACACATTGTTAAATAACATACTTAAAATTTAGTAAGGTATTTTCTGGGGTGCTGAACAATTGCTGAGTGCAGCCTGTGGTCTACATCCTGCTGTTACGGTCTCGGGTGTGCGTTCCCAACATGGCTCCTTGCCGCTCCCTGCCTGACTTCTCGGGGTCGCGGCACGTCGTCGCTCCGCGCATGCGCAGTCGCACTTTCCCCGCCGCTAGGCTTCCTGAGAGGTCTTGACCCGGTGGCTCCGCCCCATCATGGCGGCGCCCACCGGGTATTTCAGCGCGGCGTCTGCTCCAGTAAGACGCCTGTTTATCAAATGCTCTGGCGCTAGCATCTTCTGCTGGCGCCCTTCCTGATCCTCATGCCCTGTGTCTCTGCCTCCCTTTGGTTTGTCTTTTGTCTCTGCCTCGTTTGTCTCTTCCGTACCTGCCAGCACTGTGCCTCTTCCATACCCGCCAGCCCTGTGCCTCTTCCATACCCGCCAGCCTTGTGCCTCTTCCATACCAGCCAGCCCTTCATCTCTTCCGTGCCTGCCAGTCCTGTGTCTCATCCATGCCTGCCAGTCCTGTGTCTCATCCGTGCCTGCCCGTCCTGTGTCTCATCCGTGCCTGCCAGTCCTGTGTCTCATCCATGCCTGCCAGTCCTGTGTCTCATCCATGCCTACCAGTCCTGTGTCTCATCCGTGCCTGTCTGCCAGTGTCTTAGCTGTATCCACCTGTTCCCTCTCTCATTGTTGTTACTGTCTTTTTCTCTCTTACAGCTTCTGGCCACTGCCAGGCCTCAGTCTTCCTGGTCCCGCCAGCCTCCCATATTCCTCAGTTCCCGGCACCTCCTAGCCCATATCTGTACATCGTCCTCACCTCGGCCCCCTCGTTATCTTTGCTGTGTTGCCCTAAGTTGCCCCTTTGGCTCCAGCCGTTGTGGTTCCATCTCCCTTGGACCTGCCCCTAACACTCCCTGTATAGGGGGTGGATTCACCTGGGCCACTCGCCCTCGGGAGCTCTGGAGCCGGGACCCAGGGGGTCCACTTCCGGGTTTTCTTCCTAGAACCCTAACACCTGCTTTTTGGCTGTTCCTGCCCGGGCCACTGATTGGGATATCCGAAGTGCTGGGAACAACGTGTCTTCTGCCCCTGCCCTGGAGTCTTGATTTCAACTTATCATACTGTGTGTGGGGCTATGGGGGTATCATAATATTTGTGGGGAAACTATAGGGGCCATCATACATTATTTGGTGAAGTTGTGGGGGCCATTATATTGTATGTTGGAAACACCATACTGTTGGGGAAGCTGTAGGGCATCATACTGTGTGTCGGATGTTGAGGTACACAGTGAGGGCAGGTGTGGGAGCATCAGACTGTGTGGGTGTTAGGAGGGGCATCATATTGTGTGTGATGGGTGGCTGCGGGGGCATAATACAGTGTGGTCACTGTTGGGACATCAAACTTGGGTCAGGAGCTGTTGGCCAAGGTAAATAAATATTTAGTATAAATAATTAAGGCTGAATAACAGGCGCAGTATGATTTATAAACTATATTAAAAGCAATAAATTATATGATTTCGATTAGCTGCTACAGGTACGAAAATATGTCACAATAAGCCGTATTGTAACATATAGTATGAGTAGCTGATGATCAACATACAAAATTCTGATCAATGTTAAGCAATAATAATAATAATATTGAGCAGAATTAAGGCCACCACAACAGTCTCTCCTGTGGCTCCTTGGGAAAATTAAATACCCACCTCTACTATATTGTAAAAATATGACACTTGGGTCTCAGTGTGTATAACTTTTCACAAATGTTTAATTTGATAAATGCTCCGGTAGCTCAAGTTTTATTTAGAGTTAATTTTTATGGTCTTCACCAAGGCGTGGATGTGCCTCACGGGATCCTCTGGGGCGTGTAGGAGTCAGTTTCTTATTGTTCAGTACAATGTTGGTGCTAAGGGTTTTAAGTCTGTGAAGTTCAGCATAAAAGCTGTGAGATTAAATAACAATAATTTGTTTTCTTTTCCCTTTGCCACACAACAAAAACTGCTTGAATCATTACTGAGGCTGCTGTAATCACATTCATCTCCGCCTGCAACAGGGAGGAAGTAAAGGACTACAGTAATCATAGTTTTCTACTGTCTTGTTTTTTTTTAACACTAAAGGGAAGTGTTAATCACACCTACCATTCGGCCCATAAATCACTATCAGCAGCTGAAACACAATAAAATCCATAACACTCCCCATCATCCCACACCCCTTCAAATCGGCACCCTAAGTAATCAACCAATGTCCCGACTGTGATAGATAAAAAAAAATATCTTACTCTGATTTATACTGAGCTGTACAGGTATTTTCTGTGACATATGTCTGATCCTGGAATATACAGCAACACAGAAATAATCTATCTTGCTGTCCGTCTGAACAACATGTGAAAAATATAACTTTCCGTCAAGGCCCACAGACACGCGCTTGCTCAGAGGGATTTGCCGTAAATCTAGAACAAAAGTAAATTGAAAAGAAGCACCTGTTATACAATATTAGAATTGAAAAGCTTATATGTCTATCTTGGTTTTTTTAAGGGAATCTGTCGCCAGGTTTTTGCTACCTCATCCGAGAGCATCATGATGTAGGCAAAGAGACACTGATTTCAGCGATGTATCACTTAGTTTACTGGGTGCAGCAGTTCTGATAAAATCAAGAGTTTTGAGATGTAGAATGTAGCAAAGCTCAGAAAGCTAACCCCGCTCACACCAGGCTCTCTATTGTCTATTGACAGTCAGCTGCTTATCAGTCCTGGAGGTGTGGTTGGACCAGGTCTCACACAGGCACCAGGCCAGGCAGGGATAATCTCCTGCTGATAAAACATTCTTTGTATTAAACAAACAGCACACAGCCTAATAACACATCACTGAAATCAGTGTCTCAGCCCCTATATCATGCTTCCATCAGATTACATAGCCAAAACCTACTGACAAGTTCCCTCTAAGCCATATGAAACAAGAAACAGAAAGAAGTACAATGCAAGCACAGACTAGTCTTATTGTGAAGGTTTTACATTGGCTGTATACACTTACCTTGAGTCATCCAAACTACACTGACTGGAGAGATCCCAGGAGGAGGGTCACAATTTAAAACCAATGAATCCCCCTCTTCTAGTTCTACAGGTGGGAGATCTTCTTTGGGAAATCTGGGGACTCCTAAAAATTAAGGACAATATATCAAAGCTCCTGTTTATTATTTAACAGTCAACTGACCGGACTTCTGACATTTTTAAAATGTAACTGTCGTTTCAGAAGAACTTGTAACAGAATGTCTGTGTCTGTCTCTAGCTCCTCCCTTCTCCATAGAATTTTACGAGCAGCAACTGTCATCTCCAATCCTAGTAATGCTAAAGTCTGTCTTGACTGAATACAGATTTTACTGGTAAAATGAATATGAAAGATCAGTCCAGGAGGAGAAAGAAGCAAAATTCTCTGATAAAACATATTACAAAGTTGCTGATTTTTCTGTGCGCTATTGATTTATGAAATAAAAATTAAAATGATAGTTGCTCTTTAAGGAATCACAAAATGTACCATCTTTGAATTTAAACTGACCATCAACGCAAGGACCTGTAACATCTGTGTCGGTTTCAGCTTCAGTCACTAGGCGGAGCTACCCCTTTCTTGAAGGTGGTGCTTGACAGCGTTAATCCTATTTTATTCCTGAGACTTGTGACTCTGCTAGCCCAGAAGCTATGGGGTTAATCCTGTTTGAGTTTCTTTCTGTTGTTAGCACTGGGTGGGATTGTTCACTGTGTAAACCCATGAGAGCCAATTCCCACTGCCAGTCAATTGTTGTGCTACCTGGTTTTACTTGTGTTCTGTGCATCTAGTGTTGCATCCTGATTTGTTCTGTTCCCTGACCTTGGCTAGTTTATTGACGTTTCTCCTGCTTGACGATTTAGTATCTCTCATACCTCCTGATTCTGAATCGGCTACCTGACTATCCTTCTTGCTTGCACCACCGAATAGCAGCTGACTCCGTGGCCCTAACCCAGGGACCCCTGTTTAAGTTCAGATCCCTGTACAGTGGTTTAAAGGTGAAGGCCAGGGCAACCCCTGGGTTCTGGGAAACGGAGCAGCTTGCGCCAAGCCTGTTTGTGGTAGCCAGGTGGCCATGTACAGTGCCTGCATGACAGGACCGTTTTGAATAAGAATATTATAGACACCCATTTTTGTGGCTAGACCAATAAGCCCTATTAGGGTCCATTACTTTGGGAGCCCCTCTACAAGTCAGAGTACAGAGAAATAGTTGATAGTTTTAAAGGTAATTTTTAAAACTGTTGGAATGGACAATGGCAAATGGTGAGAGCCAGGAACAAACATGTTCTGGCCTTTGAGTCACCAGTAGATATACATCGAGAAGGTTGATTTTAGGCCTTAGTAAATACAAAGAGGCCTGTAACGTACCGGGAACGAGAAAAATGGTCTCTTCCGATATGGCAGTACCCAAGTTATTTTTGGCATAGCATCGGTATGTTCCATTGTAGGATAAAATGTTACCATCATTATAGATAGTAAATGAGCCGGAGTCCTTCACAGTCCTGACATTTTGGTCTGTAAAGGGATTATATGGATGCCCATTCTTCGTCCATTGATATCTAATATAAAGAAAAATAAAAAAAACGTTATATTTTACATACAAAATCATAGCAAGACAATAAGACCAGTTCTGATACTGAACAAAAGGTTACTGGCACTGACCACAGCACTGGACTTACCGCCTTCTATTGTAAATTACTAACATCCAGCCAAGTGGGAGGCACAGGAGTCCGAAACAGTCAGGCTTGAGAGTCTGTTACCACTGCCCCCGAGGTTTGATTGATGGGTTGAACACTGTCCAACTTCACTTGGCTCCGATTTGCAATTGCCCATCAATCAAACCCAGGTGGGCATGATCCCAGCACTCAAACTTGACTGTTCTGAGATCCAATTGCTTCTACCTGTCTGCAATCTGGTAGTTTACATTGCAGGTTCCAAAACTTTAAAAGCATTTTTCTGTGATGTGCTGAGATACATAGCGCTACATTACCTTGTTTCAAATATCCTCTTCAGAAGAGGACTTTGACTCTAGCACCTCCAATTGGAGTAGCAAACTTGAAAGACAATGTCAACCCTTTAATCAGCCTTGTCACATGACGTATGATAAAAAGCCAAACCAGGCACTCCATTTGCAGACACGTATTTCGTGGTGTTTGCCTCTCATCAGTGCAAAAGTCCGATTTAGCAAAGTGAGAGGCCGCTGACAGGAGGTCTAAAGGGGAATGTTTCTTCTTGTTGAGAGTGCCAAGCTGGCATAAAGAGACTTATAAGCCATGAATAGGAACATTGTAAGCCTATAAGTCTCCTTACGCCAACTTGGCAGTCTCCACAAGGAGAAACGTCTTCGCTTAGAGTACCATGTTGGGCATGACTTACATGGTACTGAGAGGCATTTAGAACATGAAAGGTTCCTTTTAAGGGTTGATCAACTTTGTCAATTTCCATTTTTTCCTTTATATACATGGTTGGACTTTCTTTCTCAATCAGCAAAATTTATGAACACCTAAAAACGGTAAAAACAGAACTTACTCTGGGGTTGGGTTTCCTTTAGCCTTACATTTGATAGTAAAATCTTCTCCTACAGGAAAAGCAACTTGGATACCTTTGGTGACTTCAACAATTGTTGGCAATTGCTCCACTGTAAGAAATAGGGTTTAGGAAAGTTAAAGCAGTATCTATCTATCTATTATCTTTCTATGTATCTATCTAGCTATTAGAATTCGTATGCTATAGGGTAGATCCATATGGGATCCAATTTTTTGCGCATCCATAGACTTGAATGGTTAATCTCATCCAAAATAAGAAGACTACTGCATCTGAATTGCCCAATTAAATAACATTAGTCTGAGTGCTGTCGGATAGGAGAATGGCAGTGTAATCGGAGATGTATATTTCTAGTATGAATCACGTTTATCATTGACAAATATTCTTCCACAGTATTCTGTGTAGAATGGGACCATCACTTCTTCTGATCTCTGAAGCTTTGCATTTAGGAGAGTTTGGTTTAGACTTGTTAAATACAATGTTACCCTGGAAATAGTTAAGACAAAATATGCATAATTTATGAATATGTCTAATAAACTCGACGTGTATGGAGGGTGATACATTTGCATACTTTTGTACTTTTGTACCATGTTTGCACACGTCAAATTCATTCATATTTCTATAACTATTAAAGGTGCCGATCCTCAGATCAGTACTTGTCTACGTCTCGGATCTAGGACAGGTCTCTACATATTTATGAATAACAGTAGGAAACTTACATGGTCTCCACATCACTTTTCATAATTAGATTTCAAATATGATTTCCGGACAATGAGGGAAAACTGTAAATCAGAGGTGCGTAACTTTTTTTTGTCCAAGGGCCACCTTGTTATACTGAACCAACCGGTGGGCCCCACTAACAATTAAAGGAGTATTACTTTCTGTGACATTTGTGGCATATCAAAAGTATATACTGTACCATAAATGTTCAATAGGTACAAATTCTACTTACACATGACCCTTACCTCCAAAAATCAGCACTCTAACGGTACGTTCACACAGAGATTTGTGATGAGGATTTAAAAATAGATTCTGCTCCTAAATTCACATCAAAAACTGAGTCAAATACTATTTCAATGTTTCAGATTGATTTTACTGGGAAAAGCTCCTTTACTTATGGTACTTTACTTCCATTTTGTGGTAAAACTAATAGGAAGATTATTCAAAGAGTATTTAAAGGACTTTTTATGTGAATTTTCAATACAATCAGCTTCTAAATCATCGTAAAAAGCTGTGTGAACAGGCCCTAAAGAGGATGAAGTCATAAATGCACATGGCTCTCTACAGTCGATTTTGTTTTTTTTTACTTACTGGCTAATGTTCTCAACTTCTCATAAACTAGTGGAGCAGCCTCAGACATGAAGGCCACCTGTCTAAGTCACATACTCCTTTCTGGAGTGCTGAACGGGTGATGAGACGGACCCATTCTCCTGATGTTTGAGGCCTCCTGAGATGTCTACACCGAGCACCATTGTCTCTGCTCCTCAGCTGCGGCCACTACTCTTTTTTCTGTGGCTGCTCACATATAGTTAACCTGTCAATCATTTTTTCTGTCCATATGGTTACGGGCAGCACAGAATGGCAACGTGGACTGCATGTGGCCCCTGGGCCACGAGTTGTGCGTCCCTGCTGTAAATGTTTGCTTAGAGATGTGAATTGTTGAGAATTATACCCAAGTGATTGAGGATTGTTCATTCTATTTAGTCATTGGTGGGGATCTATCATCTAAGTTGGTCCCCTACTAACTCTTGGTAGAGCGACCTCAGCGCCAAACTCTGGGCACAGATTTTGTAAATTGGAAATAGAAAACCCTTTCAATTGGGTATTTCTCATAATCATAAATGAGTAAAATCGCAAACTACTTATAAAAACAATCAACTTTGCAATTTACCATTTATTGAAAATCCTATCTGTTCTCAAGAATAGAGGGATTTTTAATTCTATTGTACACTACTCTTAGCTTAGGATGCTGGCCACCACTGATCAGAGGAGGTTAGTTTCCTTGATAAAGAGCATACACTTGCAAGCTCTTTGCTTTAGTTTAGAACTTGCAGGCAGTTTTTCTCTGCTCTAGTGTCCTTGTGCTCCTCTGATGTTACAAATGCAAAGCTATTCCTGTTTTTCCTTTGCAACATCAGTTAGGGAACTGCTCAGCCATGCGGTTGGCCCAATGTCAGTTTTCAAGAGTGCACCGCCCCTTTGCAAACATGGAACCAGGAGGCAAGGGAGTGGTGTGCTCCTGAAGATAGGATCATGAGAACAACCCTTTAAGTGACATTTCCTACATATTCAGAGCAATGTAAATATATTATGCTTTCTTATCACACAAGCCTCTACTACCCATGAGTAGAAGTCTATTTTCTATCTGGTGCTTTGCGGAATTATACACCATACTGCTATGACACATCCCTTGTCAAAAACCTGAACAGTGGAGGTGTCGAGAGTAGGGTTTCCAGTGCTCTAATATTGATGATAAATCCTAAAGATTCTCATTACACCTTAAATAACTTTCAGCTCACTAGTTTGGGCTACAGACATCATACTGTTTGAGGGGAATGTGAGGGCCATGGTACTGTATGTGGGAACAGTGGGGCCATCATACTGTGTGAGGGGAAGAATGGGAGGGCTATCATACTGTATATGGGAACTGTGGGGCCATCATACTGTGTGAGGGGAAGAATGTGAGGGCCATCATACTATATATGGGAACTGTGGGGCCATCATACTGTGTGAGGAGAATGTGAGGGCCATCATACTGTATGTTGGAACTATGGGGCCATCATACTGTGTGAGTGGAACGTGAGGGCCATCATACTGTATATGCGAACTGTTGGGGCCATCATACTGTGACTGTGTGAGGGGAATGTGAGGGCCATCATACTGTATGTAGGAACTGTGAGGCCATCTTACTCTGTGAGGGGAATATGAGGGCCATCATACTGTATGTGGGAACTGTGGGTTCATCATACTGTCTGAGGGGAATATGAGGGCCATCATACTGTATGTGGGGATTGTGGGGCCATCATACTGTGTGAGGATCTGTAGGGCCATCATACTGTGTGAGGAGAATGTGAGGGCCATCATACTG
>VIAB01001143.1:104187-121989 GCA_009801035.1 Oophaga pumilio | reverse complement strand
ATATATATATTTATTTAAAATGCGGTTTAAATAATTAAATATTTTAAAAGATCGGACTTTTTTGGGACACTGCAATTTTAAATGTTATTTATTTATTTTTGTTACATATTATACTATGTTTATTTTTGAAAGAGAGGTGATTTAAACTTTAAGTTTTTTTATTTTTAAGTGCTTTTTAAAACATTTTTTCATTAGTTCCATTAGGGGACTTGAACCTGCAATCGTTTGATCATGTACTATATACTGCAATACTATGATATTACAGTATATAGCTAGGTAAATTGTGGCTGATCTACAGAGGAGGACAAACAAGTCTGTTAAAGGGGCCTCCATTTTCAACATGACAGGTTTCTTTTAATTGCCAATGTCAGATATTGACATAGGAGTTAAGATGGTTAAACTGCAGTGATTGACGCGAGCTCCAGTTAGTGCAGTTACAGGCAGACGCTGGCTATGTAACACAGCCGGCATCTGCCTGATATGAAGCAGGATCAGCTTCTGAGCCAGCTTTATACAGTACTTTGCCTAACTACCTTTGATGAAAATGTACATTTTAGGGCTCACAATCATCAGCGTAAATAAAATCGGTCCGATGTTGTTCCTGAAAAGTAGGACGAATGTCATGTGATTGTCATGTGAGTACAATTTGATTTTTCTCACCTAGTATCCGCATGACATCCATATGACTTGAGAATTCAATTCGTATGCATTGCATTTTTAACATCAGCTTTTACATACTGTTATTCTCTATGTCATTTCAAGCTAGTTTTCTAAGTAATAAAAGAATCTTAAATTCCGATATAGATAGATAAAAATGTTGACAGTGAGATATATAATTAGTGATTTGTGTGTATCTGTTACTGTACATGTATTTAGTTAATTAAATAAAAGAAAAAAAATGGCATGGAGTCCCCCTCATTTTTCTTAACCAGCTGAGGGATAGCAGACAGCTGGGTTCTGGTTTTATTATTCTGGGAAGTCGCCACTATCCATGGATCTTTCCAGCTTATTAATAACATCTCCCAGCTTTCTTTGCAGCCTTTACTGGTTATGAAAAAGTAGGTACTCTTGAAAAAACTATATGGAGTCCCCTCTAATTTTAATAAGCTGCACAGCCTAAACAAACAGTTGCGGATTGATATTAATAGCCTGGAAAAGGGCCATGGATATTGGCCCCCTTCCAGACTAATAAATAACATTAGTACTCAGCTGCCCCAGGAATGGCACATTTGGGGCGCCCGCCAGGGCTGTGGGAAATACTCGGTACCAGACACTTCTTAAACGGGAAGTGTCACGGCAGCAGTGACCCGGTCCATGGCCCTGGGCGTCCCATGAAAAACGGGTATAAATGGAACAATAAAGCTTGTGATATAATGGATAAAATGTTCATGACGCCACCTGTGGTATTCAGCAAGGGGTAGCCGACGCTGCAATGCAGATCCTTTGGGATGATGTTAGGGCAGCAATGATGGTTATGCTCTCCACGGGTAGAGCTGTGTCCCAGGGCAGTTAGGATGTTAAAAGTGATGATGGTGGCTGTTGTGGTGAGTGCGGTGCAGGACAGGTGAGGCGTGAATGACTCAGATGACACAGCAGGGTGCAGTTTCCAATGCTTTACTCACAGTTCACTTGGGCACAGATGCCCGCTTAGCGCTGTGTCCTCCAGGTGAGGGGCCCAGCAAACTCCCAGGTAGATTGGGATGCACCTTTCCAGGACTCCCTTCTGTGTTTCCCACCTGGCCGTCTCACTGCGCTGGTTTCCGCCCTCCTGCCCAGCACCTTCACAAACTGTGTCCCAAGCCAGCAGCCATGGACCTTGTCGGGCGACGTTCTCTGAGTCCCCTTCTCCTATATGGCTGCCTTTTCGTTGAATGATTGTGGATGTGGCTGAGGTACGTACAGGTACCCCAGCCTCCGGCTTGCTAGCTGAGTCTTGTAGTCCTCCACTAGTCTTAGGGGCCGGCTCCCCTACTGTGACCTGGTTCCTTCACTTATGGATACGGGCCCCACGGGTGGCTTCGGCGCTTCCCGTGTTCCTAGGACCCCTTCTTTCCTCCTGGGAGCTTCTTCAGACTCCCCTCTCAATTCTCTCTCCAGCTTTTCTACTGCACTCCTTCTACGTCTGGGAACAAGCTCCTCACAGCTTGAGCTCCCCTTCTAGACTTTTCTCTCTGGTCTCACAGACCACTGCTCTCTCCTCTAAGCTCCTCCCCTGTTTCCTACCTTCCCCGACCACACCCAAACACCCTTTCCTACCCAGCCTGGGATGAGGCCATCCTCATTAAGGGTACGCCCAGGTGCCCTGACTGAACTGGTGTGTGTTTGGTGCGGGTGCTAGGGTCCTGGGTAGTGCTCCCTCCTTACCTGAGAGTGGGATACCACACCTCTGGATGAGGTGCAGTACATCTGTGGCGACTGGACCCTCAGGGGCGCCTTACATCCATTAGATACGCCAGTTCTGGCACTTAGCCTCTGCTCTTTCCACTTGCTCTATTTTGGTGGCAAGTCAGGTAATAGTTGTTGGGTTTTGAGAAGCACTGCCTGTGACCACTGGAAACTTTAATGATGTCACTGCCAGTCATACGCAGCTGTGTTCTCACATTCAGCTCAGTGTATCCTGGATGCAGGGCTGAGTGGTCATATCATGTCTCCGCTCAGCAGTGCATCCAGATGTAGCTGAGTTGGGTTGTTTGTGGAATATATGGATTATTAGGTCTAAGATAGAAAAATATTTAGAGTTGAGAGTCCTCAGTGGTTGATACCTTTTAATGGCTAACTGAAAAGATGGTAACAAATTGCAAGCTTTCGAGACTACTCAGGTCTCTTCATCAGGCTAGACTAATACAAAATCTGAAGAATCACATATTTATATACACAACAGGACACAGGAATAATGCAATAGGTAAGACAAGTGACGTGAAGCAGAACTGTCATTATGGCAGAGGGATGAACATAAATATTGGAACAGTTCATAGATAACGAGTGTGAAAGTTTTATTGCCCTCTGATTGGGGTCTGGTAATGTTTTGTGATGTTCTCACAGGGTCTTTGGAGTAAATTCCTTAATTGATGTAAAACGACGTTACTAGATCTAAGATATCAATTTTATAATGTATGCCGTTGTGAAATCTGTTGACGGATCCACTTTTAGGGATCATAGTGAAATCCTGGCATTTGTTAAAGTAAATCAGAAATACAAATTTTTTAAATTAAGTTTTTGTCGAAAACCCCCATAAAAGAAACAAAAAACCCCAAAAAGCGTCCCAACAACTTACCTTCAAGTGGTATTTCAACAGCCTCAAAACATTTTATAAATGTCAGAAGGCAGAAAACAACTTTACTCCAGAGACAGAGCATGTTCTTTATGATGAGTCTGTTTAATCGTAGCTGCCTTTCTTCCACCCGTCAATCATACGGCACATTAGACAATGGCTGCACCTGCAGAGGGAGACAATAGATATCATTTATATTCAGCATGAAAGACTAAGGGCACAAAAGAGCCGCATGTCACCATATATTACACCGGCGGATGCTGGTAATAAGGTATGGTTACTTATTATATCAACCCCGTATTCATTGTTGTGTTGGGTCAGCTGCTTAATCATCAAAGGGTTGGCTGTAGGTGAGTGGTATGTCTGAGCGGTGAGAAAAGCCGAAACTTTGTGGTTGTTTTTTTTCTTCTTGTCTTAAGTCAAATTTGGTAGTCTGTCTCACCAGTAAGTAATCAGCCAAGGGGATATTTATGTCTATTATTTGAAATTTGGCATTGTGCTCACCATAAATTAAGATATCCTTTAAAAAATAAAAAGTATCTTAAGCAAAATTTCCTATAGATATGTTACAATATGTATTTTTTAAATGTTTTTTGGTAGTATTAATTTCAGCAGGCTTTTGCTATTTTATTTGAAAGGAGTATAATTTAGAGTAAGAGAGCCTGACTCGAGGGATGTGTCACTTATTAGACTGTGTGTTGTAGGTTCAATACAATCAGGGTTTTATTAGGAGGAGATTATCACTGCAGGACCAGGTCTCATGTGCGGCTAATCTGTGTAACTCCACCCCCACCACTGATTGGCAGCTTGCTGACAATGCACAGAATAAGCTGCCAATCAGGGGTGGGGGCGGGGTTATACACAGCTCAGCATTCGGAGCACTGCTAGATCTGTGACAGTTTAAACAGAGATTCTATCAAAATGGTACCAAGCACTCTAGTAAGAGTCACATCCCTGGAATCAGGGTCTCTGCCCTTACAAAATGCTGCTCTTAGATTACATAACAAACCCTGCTGACAGATTCCCTTTAAAAATGCTACAAAAGTTCAAATCTGTAAGAAAATAATAATCAGCATGTGCAGGAGATTTCAGAAATCTCAATGACTTTTCTGGTACTGGTAAATGCTGCATTTTTCCATGGAAAAAAGCACAGCAAAAACATAGTGTGTGAACAAGCCCTAACTCTATCTGGCTCTTTCTGTTCTTTAGAAGTAATGTTTTAGCAGTCTGCTATCAATACTGGACAGGATTAAGGCAAGACCATAGAAGGGTCAGAAATGGGTCTTCTGGTGCTTAGGGGCCTCCCACATCCACTTGCTTCAAGCCCTTATCAGCAGCAAGAGACTGGACTTTGAAAACTCTTACAATTTATTGTGTTTATTATGTGGCACATAATATTGTATAGTTTTTGGCAACATTGAATATTAGGGATGGAAACTTCCTTCTCCTTACTTGAACAAATTGAATTGTTACGTATAAAGATTTATTGCCTTACTGAGCGAGGACAGGTTGCTGCAAGATGCATCTGACAATGCTTGAAAAAATAATAGGATATTTTACAATCCAACATGTTACATCTTATTTTGCCACAATAGTTGACACTTGGAAACAGAAAAGTCAGTTTCATGCACATTACATCTCTGTTGCAAATTTTCCCCTATTTATGGCCAGATATGCTCGCTCCTACTTCCTCCTCCTCCCTGCACAGTAGCCCCAGCACAGGTCACTGAGCATGCCCACAATGCTTTCTCACAAATTCTTTTTTTTAAGATTTATTATTTTCATGTGCCAGTTGTAAGACAATTCAGAGCAGACTGACACCATAATCATCTAAAAAAAAAAGTTAATTAGTAGTGATGAGTGAACGTGTTTGGATAAGGTGTTATCTGAGCATGCTCGGGTGCTGACCGAGTGTCTTCGGAGTGCTCGAATAATATGTTTGAGTCCCCGAGGCTGCAGATCTCACGGCTGTCCAACATCCGCAACACATGAAAGGACTGTCTGTCTGTTAGACAATCACTGCATGTGTTACGGCTGTCGAACAGCCGCTAGACATGCAGGCACGGGGACTCGAACATATTTTTCGAGCACTCCGAAGTCACTTGGTTAGCACCCGAGTATGCTTAGATAACACCTTATCTGATCACGTTCGCTCATCACTGTTAATTAGTAATACATATAAAAGTGGTAAATATCCTTTATTCTGGAGCAACCCATTGTGGGAATGGTTACCTCTTTAGGAAAGGTCGATTCTTTTTTTGATCCTGGTAATTTTCTCTAGGTCTTTTTATAAATGAGGATGGTTTATATTAAAGTCCAGTATCACAGCGTCCTGAAAACAGGTTCCAATATTTTAACTGTGACAGTTGTGCAAATGTCCCCAGCCTTTAATTGATTTAATTACTTGTAAAACTCATTAATTGTTAGACTGCCAAGCGTTAAAACTGTAGAAAGAAGAGGCACATTGGCAACAAGACTCAGAGATTCAGGAGCTCGTTGTGGAAACCCTTGGAAACCGATGAGACTTTTCACGAGCCACAAAACCATATTCTTAGTAATTGATATACTATGGGCCAACAAGTTGGTTGCCACAAAGTACTTTATGATGATGACTTTCAACTTCTGGCCAATTACATTTGGCACCAAAGTGGCGTTTTGCTCTTCTGTCTATTTGACGGCCATTAAAGATCCACTAGCTGTCACTACAATTGTCTGCGCCTTGATTAAAGTGACCTTATTACTGAATCTTAGCCATGCCGGGTCTGTTGTATTGGATTCTATTGAAACGTGGGACAAATGAGAAAAATTAAATGAAAAAGCTGTAAAAAGTACAGCTTCAGTACAGAACACCATTCCAGCAGGAAAAAATAGTGGAAACATCACTGGTCAGTTCCCTGGTGGTCCAGGGTGGTAAAAAAAAGTTTTTAGGATTAGAAATGTACTGTAGTTCTTCTGATTCGCTATGTCTCTTTCCTCATGTGCAGGCACAGCAGGACCTTAGGTATCCATGGTTACACGACCACTAGCAACTAGCTAACTGTCACTATATCAGTGCTCGTAACCATTGATACCTAGGGTCCTGCAATGTCTGCAGATGAGGAAAGAGACATAGCGAATCAGAAGAACTATACTACATTTCTAATTGGAGGAATTTGCTAATATTATTATTCTTATTACACCTACTATATATTGGGATAGGATCTTGGAGATGGGAATACCCCTTTAACCACTTTATTATTAGGAAATGTTGGATACAGAAAATGACTCCTTTTAGAACTACAACACATAAAAAGTTTGGAAGCAACATAGCAATGATTGGTAGGTGTGGTAACATGCTCGGGGGCACATGAATCAACAGAAATGTGAAAAAACGAATGGGTAGGAGAAGAAATACCGTACTCTGACTCTGTCCATAGACATAACATGAGCCCACTATAATGGAGCATTTCCTATATATGATACTTTGGAGTACAAGTTCTAATATTAAAACAGCACTATGACTGTGACAAATTAATTAACAATGCCCCTTTAACTTACGGAGAACTTGAATGTTTTTCATTATTGTGGAAACGAAAGCTGCGGGTAAAATACCAATCGTGTTAGCACTTGCACTAATTCACTTTTTCAGAGTATGTAGTCCAACAATGTAAATGCATAACAGGATCACAAGTTGTGTAACTGTGTTCACATCACATTTATGGCTTTTCGCTTTGACATTTTTGCCGGAAGGTTAAACAGCGGGCTCCACTATGTCCACAGGATCATGGCCATTCTTATCTATGTGCTAACTGTGCCCATGGGGCCATAGCCGCTGCAATGGGCTGGAAATAGTAATGTAGAAGTGTCGCAGGGCACGTCCAGCAGTCGACTGCCCACACTGCAGATTTCTGCTGCAACTGTGTCCTGTACAGTTTGTTGCAATTTTCTTTTTTAAAGGGGTTATCCAGGACTAAATTATTTCTTCACTATGAGCCAAAAAACTAACAGGCAACTAGTTAACAAAATCTTACCTGTTCTATCCGGCTTGGGCTGGTCACTGACCGCTCCTGACGGTGATTCAGCTGCTCCACGTCAACAGAGCAACACTTCTTCTTCTGGGCTTCTCTGCCGATGCAGTGTTACTGCTGACATCAGGCTGATTGACAGCTGCTTCCTTCAGTTAGGCAGCAGGGAGTGGGATGTCAATCAGCATGACATCGGCAGTCACGCATCGTCTACAGAGCAGAGTGGAAGAGAAGCTGATGCTCTGTCGACGTGATGTCAGTGAAAGGCACAGAATCGCCAGCAAGAGTGGTCAGTGACCACCCTGTGCCAGCATAGATCTGTACTGTGCACAACAGGTAATTAGTTGCTTGGATAACCCCTTTAAGGCAGAACATTGGGAGGAACCTACCACCTCCCATCCATGTGATTTCAATGGATATCTCTATGTCACTGGCGAACACAAAAGGACTCCTGTGTAAGAACAATATATGGGTCCTTTGCAGCCCAAGAGCTCCTAAAAATGCAACCTTGCACCTGCGTTGTAGGTATAAATGGGCCCCCTTACTTATTGGGTCCCTGTGTGTGGTCGCACAGGTTGCACCATTGATATGTACACCCTCCTCTATATATTTCAACAATTCTCATCTTCTTGCAATTTGTCACTGCTAGGAGTCAAATTCAGGATATGTGTTATGGAAGGCAGAAACTCTAACAGTGAACCACACTCTGGTTTTGTATGAGAGAATCTTCTCTGCTTAAAATCCTCAACTTTTCTTTCAGGTATAATATTCTGGCATATAGCTCTTTATGCCAGTCTAAAATAGGCAGAAAAAAAACAAAATAAAGCAAAACTGAAAAAGTGAAAGTTGGAGACTTTTTCCATAATGTTACCAATAAATAATTGTGCTCATAGAATAAAAAAAACTACATTTTTTAAATGCACTTTTTAAAATAAATATCACATCACAGTAGATAATTGAGATGTTTTTAGTCTGGGACGTGGTCAATATCCATAGCTATTAATATAAGCCCAAAGCTGTCTGTTTAGTCTTTGCTGGATATTAATTATGGGCAGACCTTACGTAATTTTATTTTTTTGGGGTCCCTCATTTTAATAACCAGGAAAGGTTAAGTATACAGTTGTGAGCTGATATTAATAGCCTGGGAAGCTTCATGGGTTTAACCCCTTCCCATGCTATAAACATCTGCCCCATCCGTCGGCTTTCCCTCTGCTGGTTAAGAAAATTATGCGGGAACCCACACCATTTTTTTTCAGAAAAATAATCATTTATTAATTAAACACATGTACAGTAAGCTGCACATGCACTGTACTAATTATATATAGATGTCAGTGACATATATCTATCTATTCTATGTGTATATATCGATTCTATTTATTCTCTTTTGACGGGTCTCGCTGTGATTTTACTGTATGCAGCTGGTGAAATGTCGGGTTTGAGAAACATTTCGATTTTTTTCTCACACCAATTGACTTGCATTGGCGAGTCTTGTCTGAGATAAGAGGACAGTCGCATCATGCTAGGATTCAATATTCTCAGTGTGTGTTTATTTAACTGTTTACTTACAGGTTTAGTAATGAGGGTGTCTGGCTGACACCTCTTCATTACTAAACCGAGGGCTTGGTGTCACCGACTGCACCAGGGCATCATGAAGAGAATGGGCTAAGTGCCCGAATTGGCGCTTCAAATATGAAGTGCCATTTCGTAGGCAGCTGAGGGCTTATACTTTTAGCCTGGGATGGGGCAAATAAGCATAAAGTAAGAAGGTGTTGAACAAGCAAATTATACCACAAAACTCTTTTTTTTCTGTTTTTCAAATATCTTAATTTAGCTCCAAAAAGTATTCATTGCTGTTCAAAAACACATAAAAAATGCACGCAAAAAATGGATCAAAAATGCATGTTTTTTTTTCCTTTGCGTTTTTGCTGCCAACAAATGCCTAGAGATGCAGAAACATGCAATCAAATACTCAACATGTGCACATATCCTTAGGTCACGTGCAAATGTTGAGCATTTGGTCAGTATTTTAAACCTCAGTATTTGTAAGCCCAAATCAGGAGTGGGTGATAAATACAGAAGTGGTGACGTGTTTATATTATACTTTTCCTCTGATTGTTCCACTCCTGGTTTTGGCTTCCAAATACAAATGTAAAAATCTGACCAAACACAGGACGTGTGTACGTGGCCTAAAAAATATTGCAGCATGCATTACTCTTTTCAATATTTCTGATCTGACTCCTCTTTTCAAGTCTATCGGCGCACACACAAAAAAAATCAGTTCCCTATGGATCATCCATATTGCATTTAATTTCTACAGATACATTGTAATTACTAACATAAGAAATTGTATGTGGCCTTGTAAATTTTAGTAACTGCTGATGTATAAAAATGGATGTCATACGGATGTAAAAAACAGACACATGGGTAGCGCATGGATATAATACAGATGAAAAATCGTCCAAGTTTAATCCTGGAAACTGACGATTTTCATCCATAATGTCAAGAGTGTGCTATGTGTCTGTTGGTATTTTAAGTCCGTGTGATATTCGTTTTCATGCGTCTACATTCAAAAATATGCATGATAGAATTCAGTTTACTAGGTTAATCATGTATCCAAAAAAATTGGACATGTTCTTTGTGCTATTCAATTTTTTTTAACGCACCCATAGACTTGAATGGGCGACTTTCATCCAAGAGTCAGAAGAGAATAGTGCATGCAGCAATTTTTTTTTCACACCTGATCCCTGTCGTCATCTGGACAGCTCTATCGAAGTACATTGGTTTGTGGGATATCCAATATTTACTTGGCCAGCACACGGACGTACAATAGGCTCATCTGAACGAGCCCTAAATTGGACGATATTTCATACGCTTGTCTAAAAATATTCATTTTCCTGTCGAACTACGGATGCGATTAGGCAAAGTCGTGATACATTTAACATTTCCATTTAAACCACAAAGATGCAGATGTAAACATTTATACCTCTACTTTTATATGTAATTTCTATGTACACATTAGAATTACATTTGTAAGTGTTACAATAATGAATACCAAACATTGCTCCAATAGCTAAAGCTTTTACATGGCGCGTTACAATGATGCATTCAGTGGAACGTTGTCACTTTGAGTTTCGGATGCACCATGCTGATTTCAACATTTCATGTATATAGACCGTATTAGTGAAGCACAGCTCGGTGACTCCGCGCTATTTAACCTAAAATATGCGCCCTCTGGGCATGTGCAGTCAACAGACCTGTCTACTGAAAACTCCCAGATCAAAGCATGTTCTGAAATGGTGATGGTAAATGTCAAATGTGCAAGGTAACAGAGGAGTGCTCAAGGTGTGTAGGATTTTCTACAGTCACGCCACAATCCCAAACTGTGCCACTGCTTTTCTCTATTTTAGGCCTCATTCAGACGTAGGTTTTTTTTCCATGAACGACTGTCATCAGTGCTTCAGATCCGAGTTTCATCAGAGTGTCATCAGGGTTTGGTTCAAGTTTCATCAGATTTTCTCGAATGCAAAAAAAAAAGTTTACCCGCATTTTCCTATCTAACAGTCTGTGAAAAATGGACAGTACACAGAGGGCTTCTGAGTGCTAATCAATTTTTTCAAATTTTTTCACAGATGGATTTTCACATAACATTTTTTTCTATAGACTTGCCTTGCCTATTTTTATCCAACACTTGGATATATATTGCACACGTCTCCGTGATTTTGTGCAGTTTTCTTGGTCAGACAAAGGAAATTGGATATGTGAATATCTTCATAGCCTACTATAGGTACAACTACTATCAGTAAAAAAGACGATGGGAGAAGGTTAGTGGTAAAATACTGAAGGGGAGATATGTGTCACTAAGGATGTTAGCCTCAGTGATATGAACCTGGAAAAATGCTCCAGGACACTAAATGTTAAGAGGGGTTAATTGGCCATATTAAGGGCTGGATATTGTGAACAGCGCAAGAGTCAGTGAGAGGTTGTTCACCATATCTTCACCCCATGGTGTGGTCCAGAAGCTAATTGTGGAGCCTTTGGACTCACTCAGTGTTCGGTGTCTCTGGAGATGAGATCTCCAGAGCTTTGCTTGTGTTAAAGAGAGCTGAATCTTGTTTTTTTTTTCCCTCAGGAACCAGGTCCCTGCAGACACACAGACTATACTGTATGTTATTTTGTTTACCCGTTATTCTAGAGAGACCATGTTTGTTTATTTAACTTTTGCACTGGTTTATGCAGTATGTTTTTTTCAATAAACCAGTTGAAAACTTAAATGTAAAGTGTTCCTGTGACTACCTCTGTGAGCAGCTGAGTGAGGTGATCTATCACAATGGATAAAACTCTTACATAAAAATTGGACATCTGAATGAGGCCTTATTCTAATTTGCCATGATGAGTATTTGGAGAGTTTTTGATGCTGCAAATTTTCTGCAAAATTTCTGCACCAATTAGCTCAATTAGGTAGCTTGTTCTTTTGACTTACGTTTTTGAGTGTTTTTTTTAACATGGGTTTTTTTATTAGGGATGAGCGAACCCGAATGGTAAAGTGTCTGGTGCTAAACCCCAAACACGGACTTCTTCCGCAAGTCCTTGTTACTGTTTGGTTCGCCTGCTGAATAAAGCTTGTTGAAAAGCAGTAGCGCAGCCAATCAACAAGCTTTAAAGCTGTGAGCACTTCAGGTCCCATCACAAGCATGCCAAGTATAGACCGACGCACCACGTTACCATGCTTGTATAACTCTGTTAAATAAATAATTAAAAAAATGATGTGCAATACCCCTATTTTTTATAACCATCCAAAAGAAAGCAAACAGTTGTGAGCTGGTCTTATGCTGGTAAGGGGCCAATCTTCATGGACCTTTCCAGCATGATATTAATAAGCCGGGAAGGTCTATGGCTAATAGCCCCTTCCCAGCCTAATAAGACCAGCCCTCCGACGCCCCAGAAATGGCACATTCATTAGATGCGTCAATTCTGGTGCTTAGCCTAGGCTCTTCCCGATTGCCCTGGTGCATTAGCAATCGGAGTAAGTGGTAAATTGTTTTGGATGCTTTTTTTCAAATAAAGATTTTTTTCAGTGTGATTTTTCAAGCAAAGATTTTTTTTGTGTCTTGTTTTCTCTTTTTAATTACTTGGTTTAGTAATAGGGGTGTCTGATTGACACATTTCCATTACTAACATGTGGGCTTGATGTTAGGGGACTATTGCACAGCTGACAGCAAACCCCCAGTCCCATTACTCCGATTGCCAATGCATCAGGGCAATCGGGAAGAGATGAGGCTAAGTGCCAGAATTGGAGCATCTAATGGATTATTTGGCTAGGAAGGGGCCAATATCCATGGAACTTCCCAGCCTATTAATATCAGCCCCCAGCTGTCTGATTTGCCTTAGCTGGTTAATAAAAATAGGTGGGACCGCACATCATTTTTTCGGGTCCCCCTATTTTTAATAACCAGCTAAGGCAAAGCTGTGAGCTGATATTAATATTCAGGGAAGGTCCATGGATGTTGGCCCTTTCCAAGCATAATAAGACCAGCTCACAGCTGTCTGCTTTCCTTTGGCTGAATATTAAAAATAGGAGGGACCCCACGTTTTTTTTTCATTAAATTTTTATTTATTAATAAATACAGTAACCTGCACACACAACGCACTGCTCCACTCCTTCACTTAGAGACAGCCTCCTGGTTCAAGAATATATCTATTCTATTATTTCTAAACACTGTTTTTAGGTGATACTTTGTATCTCTGCTCATACTGCACCCACACACACAAATGATACACCATTTGAAAGGTAAACATGCCCCCTTCAGCAAGAAAACAGCCAAACAAACTACACATCCACGATTTGATCACAAAATAAAGTTTAAACATTAATTTTCATAAACTTGCAGTAAGGAAAAATGACCTGCAGGTGGCACCACACTACCCCAAAGCACACTACCACAAAGCTGCTTACAGACATCACAAACAAATCGAAACATTTGCCTTGGGGGCTTTCCAGCTTGCCCAAGTGCTTGACCAGCCTATTTCAGGCACATTGAAGGATAGCACACTTCACTGCAGGTGAGCAACATATGCAAACACATTTGTAAACATGCCATCAAAAAATAACCCAAATACTCAAAGCACAAAAACTGAAAAATATATGATCAAACCAAAGAGAACCAGTATACAGTGCTGTATTAAAAATAATATACTTTATTAATGACCACAAATAGGGACATACAGTACAGACCAAAAGTTTGGACACACCTTCTCATTCAACGATTTTTTCTGTATTTTCATGACTATGAAAATTGTAGAATCACACTGAAGGCATCAAAACTATGAATTAACACATGTGGAATTAAACATTACACTTTACAAAGAAGTGTGAAACAACTGAAAATATGTCTTATATTCTAGGTTCTTGAAAGTAGCCACCTTTTGCTTTGATTACTGCTTTACACGCAGAAAAGGTGAACGGATGGACTCTACATGCCTGCTTCCCACCGTGAAGCATGGAGGAGGAGGTGTGATGGTGTGGGGGTGCTTTGCTGGTGACACTGTTGGGGATTTATTCAAAATTGAAGGCATACTGAACCAGCATGGCTACCACAGCATCTTGCAGCGGCATTCTATTCCATCCGGTTTGCGTTTAGTTGGACCATCATTTATTTTTCAACAGGACAATGACCCCAAACACACCTCCAGGCTGTGTAAGGGCTATTTGAACAAGAAGGAGAGTGTTGGGGTGCTACGCCAGATGACCTGGCCTCCACAGTCACCAGACCTGAACCCAATCGAGATGGTTTGGGGTGAGCTGGACCGCTCACCGCTTCAATTTTGAATAAATCCCCAACAGTGTCACCAGCAAAGCACCCCCCACACCATCACACCTCCTCCTCCATGCTTCATGGTGGGAACCAGGCATGTAGAGTCCATCCGTTCACCTTTTCTGTGTGCAAAGCAGTAATCAAAGCAAAAGGTGGCTACTTTGAAGAACCTAGAATATAAGACATATTTTCAGTTGTTTCACACTTTTTTGTAAAGTGTAATGTATAATTCCACATATGTTAATTCATAGTTTTGATGCCTTCAGTGTGAATTTACAATTTTCATAGCCATGAAAATACAGAAAAATCTTTGAATGAGAAGGTGTGTCCAAACTTTTGGTCTGTACTGTACATATGAAAAACAGTCAAACAATCAGAATAAATATGTAAGCAAATATGAAACAAGGTCACTACTGAACCAAAATGTTAAAAAATGGGGATAAGACCACATAATGTGTATGACCTACAAAACATGTAAATAGTGCCCATGCCAAAGCAATTTAGTAAAACAGCCTCTGAATTAGGTGACTTGTCAGCGCTTGCAACAGTGTGCCTTAGCAGCTGTAATTAAACATAACTATAAGGGCACTTACATCGGTAGTGGTCAGTGCTGCGTGGTGTTCCCCAAGCGCCCCAACGCGCGTTTCGTCTCTTCGTCAGGAGGCGAACGTTGGGAGGAAGGGGTACGTGCATTAAATAGGAATGACAGCCAATGAGAGATCTAGTTTAGATTTAATCATTCAAGGAAGTCCCGTCATATGTAATTCAGCGGTGACGTCAGCAGCACATGCGCAAACAACACCACTGCTGAATTACATATGACAGGACTTCCTTGACGCGCGTTTCCCTCTGACGAAGGCTGACGCCAAAACGCGCGTCAGGGCTGGGCTGTGTGAATTTTGAGCAAATTTTCAAATGTATCCCTGTGTTTCCCCCTCTTTTGGTATTTTGTTCCCACCCCTCCTTATGTTTTTTTGTATTTTGAAATAAACATTTGTTCTTAATTTGAATATTGGACATTTTTTTCATTTTTTCTTCGTTGTGGATTATCCTAATTCCTGATTTGTCCTTTTTTGCATTGTCCATTAGTGCACTGATAGGGCTAACTGCAGTTAATCATACCATTTATATTATTATTTTCTATGTGCACTTTTGCCTTGGAACTCTGTTGAAGCTGTATAAAAAAAAAGCACAGTGGGTGTGAGATTTCTATAAATCCCATCCACTATGCCGGAAGACGCTGCATTTTTTGCACAGGAAAAAACTCACCAAATACTCATCGTGGGAACTTAGGCTTATAGTTATCCGCTACATATACATATCCAATTATACATTACTATTTCCAGCCATTCCATGCAATACTTTGGCTGATATTAGTGGCCCCCAGAGGTCGTTCTGTTTTATTCCCATTGTTCATCCAAGACAATTGCATCTGGTCAAATTTCACAATAATGACTGTTCTTTATGGTAATGTACGTTGTCTTTCCTATCAGACAAGTGGCACAAGGTACCAAAGCCTTTTTTTGTGCAATCAGTTTCATGAATATATATTGCCTTTGAAGCGGTTCTCCAGGATTCAGCAAATATATTTTATTTATTACAATGCGCACACCTTATGATATATTATGTGCTGCAAATTGAGCTCTGTTTTATTGATGGTGATTACGGTGGCTGCATAGTATTTGTCTCTATGGAAAGTATCCATTTGCATTATTTCTCTATAAAAGATATACAAATTCAGCAAAGAATTGTTTAATCTTAAAGGGTATGTGCACTCATGTCTTGGAAAATCAAAATAAATGAATACACATATGGCGACCCAATAATACAGCTATACGCTGACCAAATAATACAGCGACTGAATAATCCCATCATAAAGCCACTGAAAATAACACCATAGTGGCTATATAATATCACCGTATAGTGACCGAATAATGAAAGCATATAGAGACTGAATATCACTTAGTTATCGGATAATATCACCATTGTGGCTGAATAATACCACTATCCTGTGATCATATAGTACCACAAAACAATAGTACTATGGAGTAATTAAATACGTGGTCTGCCGGCAGTAGTGTAGCGTAGGGTGCAGTCGCCCCAGGCCCTGTGCTCAGAATGGTCCACCGGTATTGTGGTGCCCAGCTCGCCGATACAGTTAAGCCCTGTGGCAGGACAGGGAGACATGATGTCTCCTGGCACTACCGCTCCCCATTCTGTAGATAACTTTATTCTTGCAGCCTGCAGAATAGCAGGGAGATGCACAGGACAAGTCCAGGGCAGAGCGACGGGATGATACTGATGTCCTTTGTGTGCCCCAGCGCCATGCTATCGCCTCATTAGTTTGTCTAGCAGCTGTATGCCGGAGGACTCATCAGAAATCGGGGATAGGTGAGTATACAGGGACGGACTGGGCATCTGGCAATTCTGGCAAATGCCTGAAGGGCCTGTCTGGTCCTAGGCGACCTTGTCTGGTACGTTGTTAACAGAATCGGTGTTTTCAAGACAACCATACTGTGAAGAGTTGTGACAGGTTTCATTAGAAATATTGGTTTTGTAGTAAATCTTGGTTTCCTACATACAGGGTAATATTAGTAATATATTCCATCAGATGCTTGGGGACGGGGACAGCATGGGCCTGTGTGATTTCAAATGCCAGTGCTGAATTTCAGCCCCAGTCCATACCTGTGAGTATACAATGTTTTTTTTTACTGGGAGCCATTATACAAGTGGAGGGGCTACTGGGGGACATCATACAATGTGGAAGGGCTACTAGGGGCCACCACACAACATGAAGTGGCTACTGGAGGTCTTCATACAAGTGGAGGTGCTACTGTGTGCCATCATACAACATGGGGACTACTGGGGGCCATCATTCAACATGGATTTGTTACTGAGGGCCATCACACCCTACATCATGCTGCTCTCAGATTGCATAGCAAAAACCTGGTGACAGATTCAATGTCCAATGTGTGTTTTTGCTGACGGCTTCATCTGGGGTGATTGGTGGTTGTGGGTCTCAGATATTTATACATAGCATCTGTGCTCAAATTAATTAAAAAAAATAATAAGTAATCAAATATAATGAGTAACAAAGAAGAAACCGGTGCATGCACATAACAAGCAGGGGCCTCATGTGACAAATTAGAAGTGAAAATAGAAGTGAAAATGCCGGAGGACATGAGTGGAAGCAGCAGTTACATAACTGGCACTCACCAACACTGACTGGCGTGGTCACATGACATGCATACGCCATACGACTATGGTCACCAATCGCAAGGAAAACAAAGGGAGACATTATTTACATATTAACTACCATACACAACAATAAATGTTATTAAAGGGGTTGTCCATAGGCTAATTAACTGTAAACCATCTGAAACCACAAGACATATCTTTAGGCTGGTGGAATATGGCTGGTTTGATTGTGCGACAGAGATTGCAATGTTGCATTATGACTATGCTCCTAATGATTGTCAATAGGATTGTGCTGCGACCTATGACCTAACGTGACCACAAATTTAATGTTTATTCACCTCTGTGACTGCTTTATTGCTTTAGGGCATCTAAATAAAAAATGATGCAACTTTGCGAATAGCATTGATTAAAAATGTTCTACTTTGTCTTCTGTCTACTTCTGTCTTTATGTTGATAGACTATAAACAAAAGCTGTGCAGCCTGACCCCCCATCTGTCCCCTACCTCAATTTTACATA
>VIAB01001143.1:68692-87544 GCA_009801035.1 Oophaga pumilio | reverse complement strand
AATTTTTGCCCATTCATCCAGAAGAGCATTTGTGAGGTCAGACGTTGGTGTTGGAGGAGAGGGTCTTGCTCGCAGTCTCCATTCTAGTTAGTCCCGTAGGTGTGGGATGGAGTTGAGATTAGGGCTGGTCATGTTCTTCCACACCAAACTCCTCCAGCCATGCCTTTATGGACTTATCTTTGTGCACTGGGCACAGTTATGGGGAACAAAAAAGGGCCTTTCCCAAACTGCTCATACAAAGGTAGACAAAGTTGACCAGAATGTCTTGGTATGACATTCCCGGTAGGTGGCGCATATGCCAATGAATATTCTGGCTCTCACAGCGTCATTAGGACGTTACTGTGAATGGACCAACCCAAGAATGTTGGCCCGGAGGACAAAGTCACACAGAAGAGTAACCTGTCAGTCATTAGCATAAGACTAGTTCTCCCTTTAAGATTTTCCTTAAAAGCCTAGGCCAACCCCTTAAAAAAACACCACCACAATCATTATCCATCCTCCATCGAACTTTATAGTTGGCACAATGTAGTCAGGCAGGTAACGTTCTCCTGGCATTCTGCTCCTTAGCACTCTGTGACCCCACTCTGTCACTTTATGGGGGTCTCAAACTTGATGGCTGAGTTTCTGTGGTTCCTAAACACTGACACTTTTTAATAACAACACTCATAATTGACTGGAGAATAATTAGGAAAGATTACATTTTACAAACTATTACACTGATACCGTACATCCTATTACAGGATCGCGCTGGTATCGGTGAGCTTTTTAGAACAATCCATCCTGTCACATGTTAGTAAAGGCAGATGACATGGTGCTGGGCTATATGTTATACACCGAGGGGTAATGGGATTGAATGAAATTCCTGAATTCAGTGATTAGGACGTGTCCCACTGTTTTTACCTTACAATGTACAACTTGCTCCTATACTTCAATTAAAGGGGTTGTCCAGGATTGGGGTACAAGTGACTTACATAATAACTTGGGGAACATAGTTTGACTGTAGACTTGTGAATCCTCACAGCACGGATTCTCAGTACCGGCACTGGGAGTAGGCAGCAATGTGCCTGTAAGTATATGATTTTTATACTTCTGGCCACATTCCGACTAGATGTGTCCGGCCTTGCTCAATACGCTTGCATTAAGTGATGCCATGCACATCGAGTCCATATGTAACTGCATGTATACAAATTGCATACTTGCAGCCATTCGCCCACCGCTCCCAGCGCCAGCACTGAAGAATCCTCACATAGAGTTACTGCATGACTGCAGACTTACACCCCAAGCCCAGACAATCTCTTTAATAAAGTTGCAACTGTGAAAGACTAAATTAAGAAAGATCAAAACTGATTGCTCCATTTTGTGGTTTATGAGAAAAATTCTGTTGCTTAACAAGGCTATAGTTCCTGGCCGTTGTAGAGAAGTAGAGTAAAGGTCATGGGCTGTAATAAAACCAGACCGCTCCAGTTTGGACAAGATATAAGATACTATTGTTCGCTTCTATGGTCACGTGGATATGACCATATATGTAGTTTCCAATTTTCTTGTATTCTTATAGGTCAATTTTCTTGTATTTTCATTGGTTAAATGTTGTAGGTGTGGTTTTATACTATTGGTTGAAGTACAAGCTCACTAAATACTATAAAAGATGATGATGTAATACATGGGATACAAATCTTGCTCGATTCTCCCAGACGGAAACACGTGTCTGTTTGGTTATTTATGTTGCTAGCAACGTTCTGTTTATTAATTTGGAAATCACTTGGTCAACCGTGAAGGGTCACTTAGATCCTACCTTAACACAACAATCTCTCAATATCAGCATCAGACTAGGGCCTCAGTAGCTCCACTTCTGGCTTGGGATTGATAAAGGGTAAGATTGTCATTGAGGGTGATCAATGAGGGGAACAGGCTCAGGCTGAGTTCTCCTTCAATGGAAGTCTTCATAGGCTGGACAGATATCTGTCTGAGATGGTTTAGTGAATCCTGTATTGAGCAGGGGGTTGGACACGATGACCCTTGACGTCCCTTCCAACTCTAACATTCTATGATTCTATGAATTAAATAGGAAAAAGGTCTGTATCCGATCATAGGTGTGGCATTGGCATTTGGGAGCTGTTGCTGTGAACCCACAACATGCAGTTAAAGGAGCTCTCAATGGAAGAGAAACACACCATCATTAGACATCTGTCTGAGATGGTTTAGTGAATCCTGCATTGAGCAGGGGGTTGGACATGATGACCCTGGAGGTTCCTTCCAACTCTAACATTCTATGATTCTATGATTCTTAAGGAGAGCCTTTTCTGAAAATGGCTTGTGACCACCACTGTGTAAAGTTTGATGGCTAACTGCCTTATTTCAATAGCAATGCCTGCCCTTCTACCTTCATCTTTATTTTAGCCATGACAAAAAAAGGGGGCAAGATTAGCCCCATATTGACAAGTAACGATATGCTGACACAGGAAACTCTGTCCTGTTTTGAAGCCTAGTTCTAAGTGGAGCGACTGAGACATTACTGTGACCAATGCTTGTATTGGAGGAAGATAGGGGTACCTTTGTTAATTAAATAGGACCTGTCACCAGGTCAACAGTGTCCAGTTTTAGCTCCAATTTTATTCCTGCTGCTCCCCTGTGTATTGTTTTTTTTTAATGCATCATGTATTTCCAGAGATATGGGCCTTTTTACGTACTGTTGATTTTTGTGGTGAACACAGAAGTCTCGGTTGGCATGTCATTACGTTGCTCTGCATTACTACCCTGTGAGGCGTGCCCGCTTATAAAAAACATAAAATTGAGCATTAAACAAAAACCGCATGGCAGATTAAAAAAACCCAAAGCAATCCAGAATACCCAGGAGAGCAGCGGGAATAAAATAAGAGCAAAACTAGTCCATTTTGATCTGGAGACAGGTCCTCTTTAAAGTATGGGTAGGATGTATATTTCTTGCTATTTTGCAAAAATTCAAAGATATTTTTTCAAACCCTTTTAATACTCAATGATAAAAACCCAGTATAAAAAAATTGAACTTTATTTCTTTTGGACTTTTTCTTGCGAGCTAGTGATTCCTCTTATGGAAAAGACTGAAGTCTAAAAATGGACACAAATTATTCCCAGTTCCAATCCTTTCAAGCCTAATTGCTGTGGTGAGATGCAGTGAATAGTGACCCTTGCAGTCAATGGACCAGTTCACACAAATAGCTTTTGATACAATGGGGCAATAGGGTTTCTCAAATGCCTGCCGGCAAGTAATTGTCCTTATTCCATTTCCATCAAAATTGCTTTATTCAGAGGTAAAATACTTCAGGATCACACAGATTCCCACCAGTGACTGATTAAGGGACTCATTGGCCCATGGCTGTAAATTATGACAACATTTAAAGGTAGTTGTCCTGGGTGAAACGTTTTCTATTCAGGTCTTTCAAATTTAAGATACTTTCCTCTTCTTTCTTTTGATCTGACTCATAGTTGCATCTCTTAATATTCTGCCAGAGACAGGATCTTAGCATTGAAAGTTAGAAGTAAGAGATGGAATTATCTCTGAAGAAGTAAAATACGTTAAATCTCAGCACTTAAAGTGGACAAGCGTCATGAAAAAAGTGCACAAGGATGCAGCCTGCTCGAAAAGAAGGACCTCCAATAAACCATCCCGACTCTCCAGAACAGAAGGGCACGGCGAGAATCTAGGAACAGTGGCGTCCCATAGCCGAAGCCTAGGGAGATATACGCTAGTCTTGATCCCAGTATTCCCCAGAGTAGCCAAAACCGAAGCCAGTCTAGATCGGTTAGCCTCTCAAGAGAGGATAGCCTGGAGTTTGCAAAAGAGAGCAAAACCTGATGGCCACACACTCCCCCCACTTGACCGATCAGGAAGGACCCATAAGGGAACTGTACCCTGAAAAGTCCTTGTGACAAGGACACACAGTGAAGCAAATAAAATAAATAGTGAAGGGTGTATTAATGTAAAATTGACCGGATCCCTATCCAATCCAGAAGGCACGAAAAAGAAAGTGTGCTTAAAAGAATGAAAGTTGAAATGCTGTGCAAATGTGCCTAAAGGCACTGTCACACTTAGCGATCGCACCAGCGATCACGATAACGACACAACCTGGCAAGATCGTTGGTGCGATCGCTATGTGGTCGCTAGTTAGCTTCCAAACAGAAAGATCAGCGGTTGTTGGGAAAACCTAGTCCCGCCTGCGACGCTGGTAAAGTTGTTCTTAAAGGGTGTCACACTCAGCGATTCAGGCGGGACACCAACGACCAAAAAATGTCTCAGAACGTTCATGAACGATCAGCGACATCGCAGCGGGGGCCACATCGCCGCTACATGTCACACACAGCGGCGTCACTAACGAGATCGCTACTGCGTCATAAAATCGCTGACGCTTTAGCGATCTCGTTAGTGATCTCGCTTAGTGTGACAGTACCTTAACTCAAGTGGAGTTCCCACACCTAGTGAGTGAAGATATCCTAAGGTCACCACTCGTGAGGCTCTTCTGCTCCCAAACTACTCAACCCATGGCTTTGATCCTTGGAGAAGGAGAATCAGGGTCGTCTACCAAATGACTATAAAAGCCACCTGGTATGCACCCCGAAATGTCCACCCAGTGTATATTTTATCATTCTACTAAGGCAGCGCATGCCATAGCCGCCTTTTCAAAAGATACTATGCTTGATCTTAGCCAAAAGGTATACAGTACACATGCAGCACACACTGCTCCCATATTGGACTTATACAGCAGACGTACAACACATACAGGTGCTTCACACAAAATTAGAATATCATCAAAAAGTTAATTTATTTCAGTTCTTCGATGCAAAAAGTGGAAGGTCATTGCTAAAGAAGCTAAAGAAGCTGGCTGTTCACAGAGTGCTGTATCCAACCATATTAATGGATAATTGAGTGGAAGAAAAAAAGTGTGGTAGATAAAGGTGCACAAGCAACCGGGATAACTGCAGCCTTGAATGGATTGTTAAGAAAAGGCCATTCCAAAATTTGGGTGAAATTCGAGGAGTGGACTGCTGCTGGAGTCATTTTTTCAAGAGCCACCACACACAGACGTATCCAGGACATGGGCTACAAGTGTCACATTCCTTGTGTCAAGCCGCTCATGACCAAAAGACAACGCCAGAAGAATCTTACCTGGGCCAAGGAGAAAAAGAACTGGACTGTCGCTCAGTGGTCCAAGATGTTGTTTTCAGATGAAAGTAAATTTTGCATTTAATTTGGAAATCAAGGTCCCAGAGTCAGGAGGAAGAGTGGAGAGGCCACAATCCAAGCTGCTGGAGGTCTAGTGTGAAGTTTCCACAATCAGTGATGGTTTGGGGAGCCATGTCATCTGCTGGTGTAGGTCCACTGTGTTTTATCAAGACCAAAGTCAGCAAAGCCGTCTACCAGGAAATTTTATAGCACTTCATGCTTCCCTCTGCCGACAAGCTTTTTGGAGATGGAAATTTCATTCTCCAGCAGGACTTGGCGCCTGTCCACACTGCCAAAAGTACCAATACCTGGTTTACAAACAACACAATTACTGTGTTTGATTGACTAGCAAACTCTCCTGACCGTAACCTCAAAGAGAATCTATGGAGTATTGTAAGGAGGAAGATGAGAGACACCAGACCCTACAATGCAGACGAGCTGAGGCTGCTATCAAAGCAACCTGGGCTTCCATAACACCTCAGCAGTGCCACAGGCTGATCGCCTCCATGCCACGCCGCATTGATGCAGTAATTGATGCAAAAGGAGTCCCGACCAAGTATTGAGTGCATTTACTGAACATACATTTCAGTAGTCCAACATTTCGGATTTTAATATCATTTTTCAAGGTGGTGTTATAAAGTATTCTAATTTACTGAGATAATGACTTTTGGGTTTTCACTGGCTGTAAGCCATAAACATCAACATTAACAGAAATAAACACGTGAAATGGATCACTCTGTGTGTAATGAGATAATATGAGTTTCGCTTTTTGTATTGAAGAACTGAAATAAATTAACTTTTTGATGATATTCTAATTTTGTGAGAAGCACCTATATATAAGATGCTTTAAATTACACACATCACTCACACATTAGACACATTCAGCACACACCGCTCATATATCAGACACATACAGCACACACATACTAGATGCATACAGTACACACATAACATTTTCATATTAAACACATACAGTACACACCATTCACAGATTAGATACGTATGGCATATACACCACTAACATATTACTTACGTATAGCACATTCACCACTCACATAATAAATGAGACACATGCAGCAGACACAGTGCACACATTTTAGACACATACGGCACACACTGCTCACACATTAATACATACAGTACACACATACTGTACCACTTACATATCTGATACCTGCAGCAAACATCTCATATTTAAGTGAGATTATTTCTTTCTTTATTTTTTCCATTTATTTCACACATTGTGCCCCACAAATTACCTTTAATAGGCATCATTTCAACATTTAAATACATTTTTATCATTACTGATTCACCCTTTAATTTGGGATAGCCCCAATTTCAGGGCAAATTCATCCTCCTATCTACATTGCAAAACTGATCTTTGTCTGCTAAGACTCAGATATTGCTCCCCCCGGCACCAGGCCATCAATGATCCCTCAGACTCAGTGGCACGCTGCTAATAGCGGTCATTCCACGCTGCTGCTATAGTATCCCCCAACTTTAATGGTATAAAAATCAATCAGAATGCAGATAAAGTTGATTTTAATGGTGGAAAAGGGAGCAGTCGACTTCATGACATCACTAGATCATGCCTGCTGCACAAAATCTCAGTTCGTACGCTTCACAGAGCAGAGCAGGGGAAATGGGGCTATGTAACTAGTTTTTATGACTTTTTACATTATCAGTATTTTTTGGGGGCAATCTGTGAGGGATATGTGGGGGGTGCTTTGTGGCCCATCATACTGCATGTGTGAGGGCCATCATGTGCATGGGCTTCTGGATGGGTCATCATACTTTGTAGGGGCCTGTGGATATACTGTAATAATATTGTTTGGGGAGACCATCATACTGAGTGTGGGGGGACTCTGGAGGCCATCATACTGTGTGTTGGGGCTGTGGGGGCCTTCACCCTGTGTGTCGAACTGTAGGTGCCATTATACTGTGTGTGGGACACATTTGTGGCATCATACTGTGTGAAGGGAGCTGTGGGGGCTATCATACTGTGTGAAGGATTGTGGGAGCCATTATATTGTATGAGGGGCTGTGAGGTCTAGCATACTGTGTGTGATGTCCTATAGATGGCAAGATACTGTTTGTGGGGGGCTGTAGGTGCTATGATACAGTGTGTGGGACACATCATACTGTGTGAAGGGAGCTGTGGGGGCTATTATACTGTGTGAGGGATTGTGGGAGCCATTATACTGTATGAGGGGCTGTGATGTCCAGCATACTGTGTGTGGTGTCCTCTGGATGGAAAGATACTGTTTGTGGGGGGCTGTAAGGGCCATGATACTGTGTGTGCTTTGATGGCCAAGATAATTTACTGTATGGCGGGGTTGTGGGGTCCACAATAATGTGTTGGAGCTGTTAGGGCCATCATACTGTGGGAGTGATGAATTTGGGGACCATCTTACTGTGGGTGGAACGATTGTGATGGCATCATACTGTGTGTGAACTTTGTGGACATCATACTGGGTTGGGGGAATTTTAGGGGCATCATATCGTTTTAAGGGACTGTAGGGGTGTTATACTGTGTTGTTGTGCTGTTGAGGTCATTATATTGTGTTGGGAGCACTGTGGTGACATCATATTGTGTGGGGGCACTGCTAGGGCCTTATATTGTGCTGACGGCACAGTTGGGGAATTATACATTGGAAAAAATACTGTTGGGGGCACAGTAGGGCAATCTTATTTTGCTGGGGTCACTGTGGAGTCAAAAAAGAAAAGTAATGCCAGCTCACCATTGAAGTTTTATGAGGATCCAGCGTGCACAGGACCACGAGCCGACCACATATGTTGAAAATGTAGAAAAAAGTGAATGGAGTTCATTCCAGCTTCTGGTAAAATATCAAATAGTGTCTTTATTCTATCAAAGTTTAAAAAATCAAAGACAGGATGGTCAGCAAGCAACGCGTTTCAAAGACAATTGTTCTTTGTCAAGTCACTGTGGAGTCATCATAATGTGCATGTGAGGGGATACTATTGAGGTATCTTACTTTTGGAGGCATCATACTCTATAAGGGCCCTGAAAAGGTAATTGTATTGTGTGAGAACACTAAGGGCCTTCAGTAGGTGCACAATTACTGTCTCTGTGCTGTAAAACATGTCTCTAGCTGTGTCTTTAAAATTTGGGAATCATGCCCTTATGTGACTGCACCTGTCCTATGCATTGTGACCCACCTACTCCATCGAATATTTGCACTGCAAATGACATTTTAAAATGAGTCATTGTTGAGTTAAAATGAACAACATTTTAAGATGTTGGGTATTCCACAAACAGTTAACAATCCCAGGTGAATTTAGGTGTCACATTGAATTATATTTTATAATTTTCAATTGTCTTAGGAAATATATATTCTTTTTATTGCTGTTGGCCCTCCAGAGTCATGGATTCTATTATTCTATAAAGTTGGTATAACAGTCACAATTTACTAATTGGTTTAGACCAAATTGTAAAATCATACATACAAGTGTTGGAGTCAAAGCCAAAAAAATTAAATAAAAATGGAAGGAAATGTAAAAAAAATACATCCTTGTGTTTCTTATCTGCTGTATTCATGCAAAAAACTGCATCAAAACATCTGCATCTTTAAAGGGAACATGAGAGCTGATACATGCTGCCTAATATAAGGGCAGCATGTTTCAGACGCTGGCAACCATATATTCAGAAATGAGAACAATATAGTTTAATAGCAGCTGGGGACCATGTCGCGCTGGAGACTAGAAATTCTGGATAGGATATTCAAGATGCCGACAATTCCGGGCTCCCCCAAAATCAGGCAAGGAAATCACAGAGTTCAGAAGAGTTGCATACTTTATTAAAGGCTGTCTCTTCATCGTTTCTAGTGCTGGAGACTAGTCAGACAGGCGGATCCCCAGCAGCTTCTCTCCACCAATGATTGATGGGCCTCTCCCTATACACGCACGCAGAGAGAGACCTGTCACTCCAGGGCAGTGGGTGGTGAAAAGCCACCTGTCTGATTACTCTTCAGTGCAGCTCCGTCCCCCGACATCTACAAAACTATGTTTTTCACTGAAATGTGCAGTCACTGTCTGATACATGCTGCTTGTGGATCGTGCAGTATTTGCGGTAAGATTCCCCTTAATTTTCAGTTTTTATGAGCTAGTCACAGGTCTACTGTAGACCTATTGCTTTGATGTCTGCCATACTTGATACACACAGATTTGAGGAATTCTTGTGAAGGGCGGACATACCACCGGTGCAACTGCAATGAGGGCAATCTAGCTTGTCGCTTTGGAGGTCCTAGGCTCAGGGGGATATGGACAGATTGCCTTCATCATTAGTGGCACGCCAGGCAGGGAGCGATCCTGCAGAAGATAGCAGCGGGGCTACAGGAAACTATCTTCAGCTTCCTGCCTGGCACTCACTGCATGACTCAGGCAAGCATGGTGTGACAATGTCATTCATTTAGAAAGTACCCAACCAAAAGAGGAAAGAAGCAATGCTGCAGGGGTGCCATGATCCAGACCGAGTTTTGAATCATGTCTTTCCCTTTTCCCAGTCTGGTCATGTCAGAGGTTAACTTTCTCAGCCTCAGTCTGGTTTCAGGATTTCTATTTATCTTCGCTGCATCCTGCAGGCGGTGTCAGTTATAGTTTCTGCCTACGACGTGTGTAGCTGAATCCGTTTGCCCTGATTTGTCCTGCTGCTTGCTGACTGTACCCGTGTCTGTTTATCTCCACTTCCCATCCCTTCTCTGTGTTCCCCTTTCGTGTATTGACTCCCTGGTTTTGACTTGGCTTGGACCCTGAACTGCTGTTCTGTCTTTGGCATATCCGCTCCTGACCAATACTGACCCATTTGGCTTGGTTTTTGACTCTGTGCTTGTCTATTTCCATTTTGTACTGCGCTACAGACTAATATCGACTCAGCTTGTTGACTATTCCGCTGCCACCTGGTGGTTGCCTCACTGCTGCATTGCAGGTCTGCTCTTGCTGTGTGCAGTCCTCCCTCCACTCTATTGCCATCTAGTGCAGCTTGCATCTACCTGCACAAGGGGATCATCTGTAGAAGTGAATGATTTTTTTTTAACACAGCGGGAGAGCATGATGAGGAATAAAAGGGGAAGGACACTATACAGCAACTTATAATGAATCGGGATAAGCTGCTATACAGGGACTTACAATGAATTGGGGTGAGGAAGAGAATGCTATACAGAGACTTATAATGAATTGGGAGAAGACGCTGTACAGGGACTTATAATGAATTGGGGGGTGGATGACTGACTTGCAGACAGATGATGTGATCTGATTTTGAGGATGAGAATAAAAGATATTCAATGTCCCTGAATTTCTCACCACTTTTGATGAGGGTGTATAGGAGTCAGAAGCCCATGATTTAGTAAGGGGTACACCCTTTTTATTGAATCAGGACTTTCTGATGAATAGCATGTGTTTCTTTGTGCCTCGCCACAAAACTGTTTTCAATCAGGAGAGCAGGGGATTGGGGATCAAGGGTAGGTGAGTATTTATTCTATATTTACTATATGAAGTGCAGTGGGGGGTGCATTATACTATATGAAGTTCAATGGGGCGCATTATACTATGTAAAGTGCAATGGTGGCGCATTGTATTATATGCAGGCACATTATACTATATGGAGGTCTGTTATACTATATGAAGTGCAATGGGGGCATATTATACTATATAAAAATGCAATGGGGTGCATTATACTATATGGAGGCACATTATACTGTATGAAGTGCAATGGGGTGCATCATACTATAGTATATAAAGTGAAATGGTGGTGTATTAAACTATCTAAAGTGCAATGGGGCGCATTAAACTATACGGAGGCACATTATACTATATTGAGATGTATTATGCTATATGAAGTGCAATGGAGGAACATTATACTATAGAAGTGCAATGGGGGCACATTATACTATATAAGGTGCAGTTCGGGCGCATTATACTATATGAAGTGAAATGGAGGTACACTATTCTATATGAAGTGAAATGGGGTGTCTTATACTATATAAAGTGCAATGGGGTGCATTATACCATATAAAGTACAATAGGAGCTCATTATACTATATGAAGTACAATGGTGCGCATTATACTATATAAAGTGCAATGGGGTATATTATACTATATGGAGGTGCATTATACTATATAAAGTGCAATGGAGGTGCATTATACTATATGAAGTTCAATCGGGGCGCATTATGCTATTTGAAGTGAACTTTATACTATATAGAGGGCAATAGGGGCGCATTATACTATATGGAGGGCAATGGAGGGAATTGGCGCATTATACTATATGAGGGCAATGGGGGCGCATTATACTATATGAAGGCAATGGGGATGCATTGTAATACATGGAGGTCAAAGTGAGGCCCATTTTACTATATGGAAGGCAATGTGGAGCCTTAGTAATATTTGGAGGGCTATGTGAGGGCCATTATACTATATAGAGGGCTAAATGCTTCCCATTATACTATATGGAAGGCTATATTGGGGCCACTATACTATTTGGAGGACTATATGGGGTCCATTATACTATGCGGGGGCCATTAAAATATTTTGAGGACTATGTGGGGTCTATAATTCTCTCTGAAGGACTATGTATGGGCCCATTATAACATTTGGAGAGTCATGTGGGAGCTATTATACTTAATGGAGGGCTATGTGGCGGCCATTATACTGTTTGCAGGGCTGTGATTAGGGTCACTATACAGTTTGGAGGCTTTTATACTATTTGTAGGACTATGTGGGGGCTATTATACTGTTTGCATGGCTCTGTGTGGTTCCATTTCCTGTTTGCAGGGCTGTGTGTGTCCATTATACTGTTTGCAGGGCTATGTGTGTGTCCATTATACTGTTTTGTATATTGAAGTCTTTGGAAGGAGAGAGGGAGTAGAGGAGGGAAGGTCTCAGAGAGACGCAGACAGAGAAACACACTGACAAATCATGCTGAAGATTTTTAATAAGTGTTTTAGATGATCCCAGTGCTGGATTCACAACTACACTGCTCAGTACTGTTTTATCAGGTCCTCCATACTGCTGCTGCTTTTGAGGATATGCTACATAGACACAAGAGACCAGGAATTTCTTTATGTACTGTGTATGAGAGACATTATAGCAGCTAATCTCCACCCAGTAGCTCACACACAACTAAAAATAAGAGAGTCTGCTGAGAGGAAACCGGTGAACATGTAGGACACAATCATATAATGGCTAGAAACGTTGTTTTTCATCATGTATACACACTTAGGCCTCTTTCACACATCAGTTTTTTGATGTCAGGCATGATCCGACGCTTTTGTAAAAAAAACGGATCCATTCTTTTAATCCGCCGGATCCGTTTTTTGTCATTGGCTATCATTAGCGCCGGATGTCCTTGCATTGCGTCCATTCCGGCGGCCGGAAAAAACGGTCACTGCAACGTTTTTTTTCTGCTGCACCCGCCTGATAGCGCCTGAAGCGGCGCATCAGGCGGCCGCAAACAATACAAGTCTATGGTGCCGGATCAGTCTTTTGTGCAATCCGGCAAAAGACTGATCCGGATTCTGGAAACCAAGGTCTCTCTCTCTATCTCTCTCTATCTCTCCTCGGTCCGGACATGCGTACCAAGCATGTGTAGTAGCCATTCTGGGGTACTTCAGTTCAAATCATATTCATTTCAATATACGCGGAGCTGCAGAACCCGAGAATTGCTATTACACAGTGCACGGATATCGGCTGTTCCAGGTCTATAAACTGTGAACCTCTGGATACTGGACCTGGTGACAGCTGATTGGTGAGGTGCGGGGTTTCAGACTCCCATTGATCTAATATTAATGACTTATGTTAAGGGCAAGTTATCAATATAGAAGTCCTGAAAAATTCCATTACCTTTAAAACATTAAATGTTAAGATTAACATTTTGCCTGCATGCCGCGCTCCCACAACTTAAGAAGGCAAATTTTCATAGTGACAACACTTTTACTTGGTAAAATAAAATACAATTTAACATAATTGTGCTGTTTTGACGCAAGTAGATTTTGTAGTGTGCACACTTGACCATTAAAAGTCAATTGTTGTACTCGAATAGCATGGTTGGCACATGACTGCGGAAGATAAAGATTGTCTGAACAGTCACGTGTGGATGATTGCTAAGTAGGGCAGATCATAAAGCTCTGCAAGATCATTAGAATTGGGACACTAGAGCAGTGGGAAACTTACCAGGTAAGTTCTTTGGTATTTTTTTAATGTCCCCCTACTTTGAGCTAAATTATAGCCCTTTAAGACTTGGACTACTGCGCCAGAAATCTAGCTTAAAAGTATTTGAAATGTTTCAAAATTTTTGTGCAATTTTACAATGTGCAAATTTGCAACTTTTGACATTTTTACTCCAGTTTCCCCAACTTCTTTTTGGCGTAAAATAAAGTGGTTGTACAAACTTGGTGTAAAAATCAGCAGTCAGTTTATGTGACTGCAGACTTGTAAATCTTCACAGCACACAGTGCGTGCTATCATGATTCTCTGGTGTCAGCCTGGTGTTCAAAAACTTGTCAGCACGACTAGTCGGCACGTGATCACAGGCATGCAAACTGAAGTTTGCATGCCTGTGATCACGTGCCGTCTAGTCGTGCTGACAAGTTTCTGGACACGTCTAGTCAAATTGTAGCTGGAAATATGCAAATCGCATACTTGTGGTCACATGACCTCCCGCTCCCGCCGTCGGCACTGAAGAATCCTGACAGCGCATACTATGAGCGCTGTGAGGAGTCATAAGTCTGAGTGACTGCAGACTTGTACCCCGAGCCTGGACGCCCCCTGTAAGACAGTTTAGTGCTCCAGACCATCTAGAAAGAACATTTTGTTGTGGTGGCGCACTGCAGCTGAAAGTTGCGCCAAAGTCATTAAGAACTGCATGCTACTTGATAAATTTGACACATCTTTCTCTAGCGTACTGTGGAACACCACTGGCGTACAAAATGGCAGACTTGATGTATTGGCCCCAAAGCGTCCATCGGAGGAGCTCTTAAACTTATGCATCAACTCTTCTCTGGTCGTCACTATCAATTTCACCTGTACCTGTATATAGTATGTGTGTGAGTGTGTAACAAACACAGGGAAATGCTTGCATATGATATAGTAATAACGTAGGACAAGATTGCATGTAATCCAGTTCTATTCACAGGATGGAAGCAAATTACGGATATGGTATGATCTAGAGACATGGAAAAATCTGTGAATTCTGAGCATCATTCCCTTCTCTAGTCTACTCCTTTGTAGGCAAAGTATGAATGAAAATGTGAAATACATATATCTATGTAATAAAAAAGAGCAGACATATAATATCCGTGCCATCAAAAACAAACAATTGATTAATCGATGTCTTACGATTTGTACGAGGCTTCACCAACCGGAGCACAGGTTCTGTAGATGCTCCTTGTCCGACGGTAGCATCTTCAGAGACACATGTTGCTGATGCTTACTGTCTGCAACTCGTTTCTCAGTGATTTCCTAACGCTCCCTCCAGTAAATGTCTATTCTGCAGGGAATTACGGCCCTTGTAGTTCTCGCTGCAGTCGGATTAGAAGTTATTGATCTTCGATAAGTTGTAGAAAGTGGCTCTAAGAAATAGTTGCGTTGTGCATGTTGAAGACCTGCGGCTTCCTAAGCACCTGCTGATCAGTAATATCATATATAGAGCACTGCGGAGCGTAACCCTATAAACCCCGGATGGTGGGATTTTATATGATCCCTATAAATTAGCTGGTGTTGCGGTATAACTAATCCCCTGCCGTTACGGTATCATTTACTCACCTCTCCAGCATCGGGATCCCAGGCTCATCTCAAGGTCCTTATGTTAAAAAAACCCTCAAATCCCCCTGAAGTTGAGCGCAGTACAACCTCATCCCACCCCAATCCTCCTCCTAACCCCCCCACCGTCCTGTTTCCTAAATCAATCAGACTCCATACAAAGCGTTGGAGAAGATCGTGACCAGAATCCAGATGTCTCTCGGCACAGACAGGAGCCATAGCAACTGCAGCAACACTGCGACTATGTGGGGAAGAGAAGACCCCCTCTACAAATAACCTGGAGAGGGGGGTGTGTTGGAGAAAGGGAAAACAGGAGCATTAATCAAGAAAGTGACAGTAAAAAGAAATTAAAGATGGATAAATATGGCGTAGCGGGGCGGGGACCGGATCAAGTCAGAGGGGACGAGGGAGAGGGCATCATTTGAGCAGAAGGCAGGAGAGGGTTAATAAAGCGTGCGAGACCTGAGTTCCTTTCCGCCTAATTTGCACTTCTTCATTCATAAATGTTTCATGACGTTACAGGTAAAACTAAATAAATTTCGAATTCAAACCGTATCAGTAACGTGACACCTACAGGACATCTGACGGCATGTACGGTACATTTTTGCCGAGGCGGTTGCACCTGTGAAATTCACAGATAGTAAAATATTTTCGATTTCACTTTCTTACCACTATCGTGTGTTTTGGGTCCGATTCATTGTTTGCAATTTTTTTAAAAACAAATCTTTCCTTTTTTTTTTGCCTTGTAGTATTCGCTGTCTTTTTTTGGCGCCATATTCATCAAAATGGCAAGTGCGGATCATGAATTTTGCATAAAATAAAAAATATTGTTTCTTTTGGTTTTTAACTCCCCCTTCATGACGAGGCTATTTTTCGTTTTTTTTTTCGTTTTTTGTTTTTTCCTTCCCTTCCTTCAAGATCCATCACTTTTTTATTTTTCCGTCCACATAGCCGTATGAGAGCTACTTTTTTTATTATTTGCGGGACGAGTTGTACCTTTGAATGACAGTATTCATTTTATCATGTGATGCACTGGAAAGAAGGAGAAAAATTCCAAATGCAAAGAATTTGCAAAACAATTGCAATGACACTATTTTTTTTTATTTACCATATTCACTATATGGTAAAACTGATTCTCCAGGTCAGTACGATTACGCAGATACCAAACATGTTTTCAGTTTTTCGGTTATGTGGCTGTATGAGGGCTTATTTTTTTGAGCCCTGAACAGATGTCTTTACTTATACCATTTTGGGCTAGATACAATGTTTTGATTGCCTTTTATTGTATTTTCCTGCATTTTGTCAAAGCCAATAAAATGTAATTCTGGTATTTTGATTTTTTTTTCTAATTAAATTGTTTTTACGGTGTACAATTTGCAGTAAAAATAGCCATGCAGTATGATTCTCCTTATCAACACGTTTACAGCGATACCAAATGTGTCCAGTTTTTTTTTTTATTATTATTGTGGTGGAAAAAAAATCAGAAGTTTGCAAAAAGAAAAATTTTGGGGGTTGTGTTGCCATTTTCCGAGGCTTGTTAATTTTTCAGCCGATGGAGCTGTGTAGTGGTTTATGTTTTTATTAATACTATTATGGGATAAATGTGACTTTTTGATAGATTGTTACAGCATTTTTGTGGAATTGCAGAGACCATAACAGAAATCACGGTCTCCTTCGAAGCTCGACCACAGGCTGGGTTTCATAGGATCTCAGTAATGACAGGCACGGGGTCATCAGCTGACCTTTGGCTGTCACGACAACCCATCGGCGACCCACAGTCACACCGACGGGCGGAAAGAACGACATAGTCACGTGTTAAATGCTGTTGTCAGAGATTGACATCGGCATTTAACAGGTTAACAGTCACGGGTGGAACACTGCTCCACCCACGATTGTTAGCGACAGGTCCTGGCTGTAATACACTGACATCACCTTCTGGTTATGGGGCAGGCTCACCCCATACACCCACTTCCAACTTGCGCCGTACATGTATGGCGGGTGTCGTGATGGGAGTGTCGTGAAGGGGTAAAGGGGTTGTCCACTACTGGATAACTGCAACTTAATCATTTCAAGACCCCAATTAAAATAAAAATAATATATACTCATCTCCTGCAACGGTGCCATTCCGGCGGTGTTTCTGGAGAGCGGTGTGACTTGTATCATGTGCCGGCGGTAGCCAATGATCAGCTCATCAATATTCCATCAGGGGGGACGCCTGCTGTGATGAAATAGTATGGGCTTTAACCAAACACTGGCCGCTTATTGGCTGCAGCCTGCATGTGACACAAGTGACAACTCTTGTGATCTTGTTTATCAGTCTCACCAAAAACAGGATTCTTGGGAGATGTGAACATTTATGTGTAAATGTTTCTAGAGATACAAAACATAAATGATCACAGAGCAGGAGTTTTCTGATCTCTCTGTCCGTTGAAGACTCCTTGAGATTCATCCATTTACAGCATGAAATGACTGATAACAGAGAACAATTCAACTTCACAACAAGATAGATTTTATGTTTACTGCTCCTTTAAAAAAATCTTTCATATCTAATATAAAATAATTTTAAGTTAATGTTCACACCGCATTTTTTTTCATCAGTCACAAAAGTCCATTGTTCTCAGGAGTTTTGAAAGCCTGAAGCATCATTTTTTTTCAGCCTTTTTGTGGTCATTTCCTGAGCGTCTTTTCAAAGCTTTTTTCTACCTGTATTTTTCTAAGCATTTTTTTCAGCCTCTCTCTGGCATCTTTTTACTGGTGTTTTCCAGATTTTTTTTAATCCAGTAAACAATGAAGAAAATGCTAGTGTTTTCTTTTTTTTTTTTGGCAAAGCGCTCAAAAAGATGCTCGGGCATCTTCTGGGAATCTTGTGAGCCTTTCCATTGACTTCTATTGTAAAGTATTGAGCGTCTTCTAGTCCTCTTCATCACTGAAGAGACAATTTGCATATTTAATTTCCCAGAGAAGCATTGCAAGGTTTAATAGTCTCCTCAACTTGGCATGCCAGGCTTAACATGTCACTCTCTGCAAGAAGTAATGATACCCCTTGGATCTCGTTCAGACGCCTCTCACATAGCCAAGCCAGATCTTATACTTTGCACTGATGAGGGGCAGTAGCCCGAAACACAGTGTCTGCTAATTGAGATTCTGGTTTGGATTTTATCTTAAGTCACGTAGCATGGCTCGTGAAAGCGTCAATATTAACTTAGGATTGCTACTTCCTACAGGTGACGCTATAGACTTCTAGTCCTCTCTGAAGAGGCAATTTGCATATTTAATTTTTCAGATGAGCATTGCATGGCTTAAAAGCCTTGGCATGCCAGGCTTGGCATGTCACTCTCTGCTTGGAAACCTGCCTTACACACTTAGATTTTTTACTTCTTATTCCCTTAAATATCGCACAGTATAGTGTCGCTCAGATGCCAGCTTGTTGCCTTCATGGCATGCCAGGTATTTGTGAAGTCACACATAATTTTCAGTGTTTTCGCTACTTTTATGCTGATGGATAATCAGTATTTTGACAGGTACAGACAGTGAGCCGCACGCTGAGCAGGGAAACACACTAAGGAAAGATGTGAAACTGTCAGAGGAACAAAGCTTTCATGTTAGTTCAAAGTCTGAGATATTCTGAGAAGGGATATGAGGATGGCGCCCTCTGCGGGCTGCAGCAAAAACTGAGGTGAGATGTTCTGCATGAGCAACACTGAAATCTATCATTTTCCAGGTAAAGATTTTGATGTGAGTGCAGTATATGTTATGTCCAATTGAATTGGACAGAGACTGGACTTGTCAGAGTAAGGTTCGGTGATTTAATGTCCGAATACGATCCGAGAAAACATCGGATATACAGCTCTGGCAAAAATTAAGAGACCACTGCAAAATTT
>VIAB01001142.1:237092-250730 GCA_009801035.1 Oophaga pumilio | reverse complement strand
AGGTCCCTTCAAACTCTACTATTCTATGATTCTATGATTCTTTGTAATAGTAAAATGGTCTTGGAAATGTTTAATAGCTCATCTGCATACAATGATCTGTGCATAAGACATGTTATTTCTAGTATAGGAACATTGTGTGGGACATCAAGCAGTGTGTTGCATTGCATGGATCAGCCAATATAACATTGTATTGGCGGTTTGGCAGCTTCATGGATGTAACAGGTTCCCTATAAAAGGAATTTGCCTGTGTATTAGAGAGATGGCCGATTTGCCTGTCGACTGTACGATCGGCTGAAGTATAGTTCGATCGACGGCCTCCTAATTAGTGATAAGCGAGAAACATTGTTGCTCGGGTCTCCTCGAGCATACTTGGGTGATCTCCGAGTATTTTGGCATGCTCTGAGATTTAGTTTTCATCTCGTCTCAGCTGCATGATTTGCGACTTGTAGACAGGCTTAATACATGTGGGAATTCCCTAACAAACAGGCTTTCCACACATGTATTCAGACTGTCTAGCAGTCGCAAATCATACAGTTGAGGCACGAAAACTAAATCTCTGAGCACGCCAATAATACTCGGAGATCACCCGAGCAATGAGTACACTCGCTCATCACTACTCCTATTATCTATGGTCGGCTGCTGGTGAGCGTATGAAAAATTGTCCGAGTTTCATCTTGAACACAAGGGATAATTGCTGATTTTGTTTGATTTTTGAACAGAAGAAGGCTGAGGGGATAGAACTTGGCCAAGAGGTTAGGCCTTAAAAGGTTAATGCCATTTAAAAATATTTTTTTTATCATAGAGGATGTTACGTACTACTGATTGGTGGGGATTTGGGTTCGGAGACCCTCGGCGATCGGTCAAGGTTATCGGACAGTTTGACCCAAAGTATACGCTGTTCGATGCTGAAAGCAAAGGCCGCACTGAAGCTGGCCAGATCTGTTGTGAATAATCTGGAGGAGACTTCTGAGCTGGAGCTCACTCCGGTGGTTGCTGAGGGTAATGAACTAATTGCCGAATGGCCTTCAGCTGACTCTGAATGGTCTGATATAAGTGACCTGAACTCCCTTCAGCCTTGCCGGTAATCAATTGTTCTTCCTGTCTTGCTTGGAGCTCAGTTTGCATTCCTGCTCTCATTCAGATAAGTGATTTGCTGTTTTTTTTCCTCTGGTTGGATTTTCTTTGCTGGTTTGCTGCTTGCAGTGGACTTCAGCCTGGTCCCCTTTTGGGGTCTGGCGCTGCAATTGTGCTCATTTTGTATTTGCACTTTTGCTCTGTTCTTTTGTCACTTTTTGTTTGCTGAATTGCTGTGTGTTACACCAGAGATCTGATTTAGGTGGTAGAGATCGTGTGATCTCAGGTTTTTTTGTTAATCAGAAGTGTTGGTATTTTTGTCAGGGTTTTTTTTGGTTGCAGTCAGAATTCTTTCCTATACTTTTCTATCAAGACAGATTGGGCCCCAGTGTTTGCTCATTCTATTTTCTGTCTGTGTCCGTATTTTCTTCTTGTCTAACCGCCATTACATGTTTGGGGGCTTCCTATTTCTTTGGGGGTGCTTTCATCTTTCTGCCTTTAGGTGTAGTTATCTCTCAGGCTGTGACGAGGCGTCTAGGATCACCGTAGGTACGCTCCACGGCTACTTCTAGTGTGGCGGTTAGTTTAGGGTACTGCAATCCAATAGTTTCCAGCCTCTCTGGTGTATTACTACTTTTGCTATTTTTTGCAATTTCTCCTCAGCTACCGAAACATAACACAGATCCATCAGTCCAGTCTCCTTTAGAGCAGCTCTTGCAAGCGCTACAACAAAGAGGTTGGGAGCTCTGCGCACCTTGATGAGGAGACCGTTCACCTCCAATAGATAGCAGCGGTAACCGGTAACCAAGGCAACAAATAGTACCTAACAAAATTAAAAATTCCTCTGTGTTTGAGAACGGAGAAGATATTTTACAGCAAGTGAATTGCAGAGATCCTTCTTTTTACAAGCATATTGCAATATTACTCATTTATGAAGATGAGACAACTCTTTTAAAGAACTTAGGTCTGAGGTGTTTAAGTATTAAATGGGGAGTTATCCTAAAATAAAAACTAATAAAAATGGGTGTGTGGATGAACAACATGTTAATGGAAGGAATTTAGCCGTCATTGTCATCATTTAGCTAAATATGACTGCTGCTTTCCCTAAGGAAGCATATTTAAAAAATCTCTCTCAATCCCCCCCCCACCACCACAATTTTGCTGTTAAAGGGACATGAAACGGGGAAGGATGAAAGTAATCTGAAATACAGTTGTCCTCACTGTGGCATTTCCTGCATGATTGTGAAGCAATAATTTTTCTCTAAAACCTGCAGAAAACACAAGGGTTAACCCCCTGCCGAGTGTCGCACCCCAATTGATCTGTTATTAATATCCTATCCTAAAGGGCAGGTATATTGATGTATCGGACAACCCCTTTAAGAAGGCGTTTCTACAGTGACATAAGCTTGGCACAATATATCGGTAACTGCAATTGCTTGTGTATGTAAAAAAAAAATTGCAAATATCACGGTGATCTAATATCTGGAAAACACCTGTAGCATCTCAATGCTTCCAACACTCATGTGAATTCTAGGAGGGATGTAGTTTCCAAAATGAGGTCACCGTACATGTTCCTCAGGAGCAATGCAAATCCAAGGAGGTTCCTGAAAACTATCCCAGCAAAATATTCTGTGCTACAAAAGCCTAAAGGAGCTCCTACCTGTCTGAGCCCTACTGCGTGCCTAAACAGCAATATACGACAACACATTGGGTACTGCCTTACTTGGCAGAAATTGCATAGCCAAAAAAATGTGAAATGCATTGGAGCGTAGCTACCCACCCTGCCCCACCCTTGGCAGAATTTGGCAGTTTGGTGTTTATTTTGGGTTACCAACTAAATTAATAAATATTACTTTAAAACCTTCAAAATTCATCTCAATCTCAATAAATAACATTAAATTCACATTAAGACCGATGTCCACTTAGCGTTAGCTAGGCGACCACCCACCCACAAACACGGAGACAATACATTCTTCAACCATGGGGCAGGTAGGTGGACAATGATCTTCTTCCAGGATCCTAAGGTATACTGCCCAGGAAACGGCGTGCAGTGGGGTTAAGTAGCTTTGTTTGGCCCTGCCCAAATACCCCCTTGCCAATCAGAATCCTGTCGCCAGGTCAAAACTAACGTGACCACAGGAACTAAATCACCTGTAGATGACAAATCACATAACACCCTATAACCACAAACAAGGTGATATATTGCAAAATGAAGAGTAGGAGCGAGGGGGGGCAACACGATCCCATGAGCCCTTAACTATAATTTAGCTGGGGCTTTTCATTATTTCACATTGCCTGTTGTGAAAATCAATAATGTGGGGCTAAATAACATTTTATTGGAAAAAAATAATTTTTCATTTTAACTGCTTAATGTTATAACATTCTGTGAAACAAGTTTGAGGCCAAAATAATTACAGTATTACACTCACAAATGAATTCCTTGAGGAGTTTGGTTTCCAAGATGAAGGGCCTTCTTGGAAGTTTTTCGCTGTTCTGACAGCTTGATTGCTCTGCAAATGCAACATGGTGACCACAACCTGTTTCAGCAAAATCTATTCTCTAAAACTTAAATAGGGCTCCTTCCTTTCTGAGCCCGGCCATGTATCCAAACAGTAGTGTCTGACAACATATGGGATATTGCTGTGCTCGGAAGAAATTGTATTACAAATATTGGGGCTAATTTTCTCCTATTACCACTTGTGAAAATGTAAAATTCTGGGCTGAGTTAACATATTTAGAGAAAGAAAATAATTTTTCAGTTTCTCATGAATTCATGTGAAGCACCTGAAAGGTGGACAAACAAAACAGGTTTTAAAGAGGACCTTTCACCAATCTGAGCATGCTAAACTGACCACACTATGGAATAGTGACTGCAGAGCTAAATAAAGCGTATATATATATTTTTTTAAATTTCTCATCTCTGTTGTCGACATACTCGTATTAAAATTTAGGTTATAATCGATGTTCATCCAAGGGGACATTACCAGAAATTCACCTCTAGGGCATGCACTTTTTCTCCTGTTTGATGTTGCCTGCCCAATTATTAGCAGGCAGCAATATACATGGGGGAAAAGAACACTCCCCCCCAAAATAACTTAAAAGAGGTTTCTCCTGTGTGAAACATGGATACTTGGGGACTAATTTTAATGTTATTTTCATAATCTTTTTTTACTGATCTAGGACGCCCACCACACCCTGACGAAGGAACTTGCTTCCGAAACGCGCGTCGGGGTGCATATGATCAGGATTTGGCGATAATCAGGTATAAAATGTCCCTCTCTATTTGCACATAGCACTTTGTTATATGCAAATCTTTCAGGAATATTGTCTTCCCGGTGCACTTTTTTTATTTTATTATGAGAGACCTCTTGTGTCGATTTCTTTGATCATACAGTGATTTTTTGCACTGTGGCACTTAGCACTTTTTATTTATATCATATTAAAAGATTTCTGGCACTTGTGATTATATTATATATTGTCATATAATTTTTGATTTATTGTTTTTCAATGTGATTCTTTTTTTTTTTTTATATATTTTGCCTAAATACCTGAATTGCTCTTATCTACCATATTGGATTTTATTGGAATGTCTTGATACATGCACATTTTTATTGTATTATCAAATTTATTTTACCATTATTTTTGTCCAAACTTCTAATAAAGATATATGATTATAACAATAATTCTTTATATTCTCTGTCTGGGTGTTTTTATCTGGTCTGCCATGGCTTTGGTTGGGGTTTTTCTACTCTACTAGGGCACAGTAGCTCCTGCTCTCTCCTGGCACCCAACGATTACGGTCAGTGCTTTCTATAGTGTATAACATGGTGCTTGTTCAGAGTTGTGTATAAAGCGATCAGGAAGGCAGAGATGGTAATAAACTATCTCTGCCTTTTTTGTTGCGTGTCCAGCTGTGTCTGACAGCCGACTCTCCACTCCTACACAATCTTGTCCAGTTGCTTGCTGTAAAATGACATTTTAGAATGCTATTGCAGAGCTATCTGCAGACCACCTGGACGTTTTAGCTCAATGGACGATACAGAAGTAGTTAAAAATCAAATGGTCCTGTGTAAACAGGAGATGTTCTCCTGATCACATGATATTCTATGCATAGAGAACAATCTTATTAACCATCGTTCTGTGAGCACAGAATTGTAACTGGATTATCTATAAACAGGTCATTAACTAAGCACTCCCATCAAGCTTTTATCCCCTTAATATATTGCATTCTTCATATTAAACAACACTGTACAACACTTACAATTGCGCATTTTGCCTTTCTACTCAGTAAATTCTCCTCTTTTCTCTATGTAGAAACAGGAAGTCTCTTTTCCGTGCATTTATCATTCCCCTCTTCAACTCCTGACCCAGCTACTTCCCGCTCCCCCTTTCCAGAGACTTTTACAATGACTTATGACTCGTACAGGGAAAATTGACTTCATGTTTCTACATTGAACAGAGAGAAGAGAAGAATTCAGATAGTCAGTTTTTAATCACATGATGTCATAGACCTAATGGAAAACAGAAGAATTAGCTGGGTAGAAAGGCAAAATGAGCAATTGTAAGTACACAGTGCTATATAATATAATGACTGCAATATATTGATAACAGTTTTGAAGGGAGTACTTCTTTAACCCTTTCACTACCTGGTGATTTCCCTTTTTTTTTCCCTCTCCTTCTTCCAAGAGCCATAACTTTTTTTTTTTTACTTTACCATCAATACATCTATATGTTGGCTTGTTTTTTGTGTGACGAGTTGTACTTTTGAATGACACCATTGATTTGACCATATAGTGTACTGGAAAATGGGAAAGAAATTCCAAGTGCGTTGACATTGCAAAAAACAAGGGCAATTCCATATTTTTTAATCCTGGCAATATGATTCCCTAGGTCAGTACCAGTACGTAGATACCAAACATGTAGAGTTTATCTTTTATTTAGATGGTGAAAACAATTGGAAAATTTGTAAACAAAAAATATCTTGTTTTTGTTGCCATTTTCCAAGACTGGTAACATTTTCATTTTTTGGGGATCTGGGGCTGTGTAAGTGCATAATTTTTTGCAGTCTGAGCTGATAGCTTTATTGATACCACTAGGGTAGATACAATGTTTTGATTGCCTGTTATTGCACTTCATTGCAATATTGCGGTGGCCAACAAAACCCCGTAAATCTGGATTTTTAAATTTTTACTTTGTTAATCCTGTTTACCAATCGGATTAAGTTCCTTTTATGTTTTGTTAGATTAGACAATTTCTAAACACAGCGATACCAAATTCTCACAGGTTTACCGCAACAGGAGCAAGAAGATTGCAGCGCCTGATTTCTCCTACTCCTGATTAGAAGCACTTCACCTTCGTATCAAATGGTATAAATTTATTTTGGCAGTGCAGGGGTTAATCAGCTCTTTTGAGAGCTCCTGGAGGTTAAGGCTCAGCTGTGCACTGTTAGCCACTCCCATCCCCTATAGCCCTGGCCAGCGCTCATTGTCAGAGTTAGCTTATGCTGCATGGCTGGAGGTTATTGGTGATTATTATTGGAGAAAGATGTTTGGTGGATTTATCTGTGACTGTTGATAGGGAATTATCACACACTCAAAACCTTTCTTCTTCCACATTGGTTTAACCCCATCCTACACTCCCCAGTGCATTCCTCTGTTATTTGTGTGTGTATATTTGTATGTTTGGTATTTTTCATTAACTCTGTTCGTATTACCTTTTTTGACTAGTTGGTGTATTTACGGTACACTACTATTCCCCTTTTCCCTGGGTGGGGGAAGGGTACAGACTGAGGCAGATTCAGGAGTTAAGGCAAGGTACCTGGCCCGGCATCTTCACCATCAGAAGTAATCCGGGGAACAGGGCAAGCTAGGGTGCCCCTAGCATTAGGGACAGGAAAGGAGAACTGACACGTGACACAGTGGGTATGGAGAAGCCACTGGGGAGCAGCCTGTCTGACTAGTCTCCTGTCGACTAGGCTTTTAAAGTATGTTTTTCTCTGAAATGCCGCTGTTAACATCTAGTCACTGGATGTAATTGTTTAAAAAGTGATAACAATAACATGAATCTGTTATCATGATTTTAGTATGTAATTTGACAGTAGTTTAATGTAGGGGCTAAGACCGTGATCCCAGTGATGCATCACTTATGAGGCTGTGTATTGTTAAGTCAATAAAATCAGTGTTTTAGTAGCAGGAGATTGTCACTGCAGGACTAGGTGTCCTCCTAGTACTGTATAACACCTTTCCCACCCCTGAGGAGGTTTTTGTCAATGTACAGTGTACACAGAAAGCTGCCAATCAGTGGTGTGGGCGGGGTTATATGGGGCTCAGCATTCTAAGCACTGCTGAGCAGCAGAAAAAACAGGAATCCTATCATAATGACAGCATGCAGTCTAGTACGTGATACATCGCTAGAATCAGCTCTCTGCCCTTACACTGTGCTGCTCTCAGATTACACTGCACAAACCTGCCGACAGATTCCCTTAAAGAGAAAAGGAACACTGCATTATGGAAGCACAGATGACAATTACACTCAGCTTAATCTTATAGGACACGTCTGAAAACGCAGAGCTAAATTGCTGCCTGTTTCCAAGAGCAAACAATGATAAAGCAAATTATGTAAGAAGTTACTAAACCTTTATGTAGAATTACTGTAGCCATAAATCCTGGTTCAGACTCCTTCAGGTGGAAGATTTCCCTGCTCTTATGTAGAGTAGCACATTATCGCTATATTCATCTATGGATTATCCTGGGGCTTATGTCACTGCTTTATACTTGTGATGGGTGCTTCCTATCTTTGCCTCCAGCACTTTGTCACCCCACTGATAGGGAGCTAAGAATAGTAAACATTGTATGTATATTCATGTCAGGAGAGCCTGGGGACATGGTGGGAATGTGCGCATGTCCCTAAAAGACACCTGGCACCACTGGTTTAACCACTGACAAATGCTAAGACATCACTTTCAATGACACTTACTGGGATTGGAACCAATGTGTATATGTGCCAAGAGTTTCTTTATGTAAGGTTTATTCTTTATGTGTGAATCGCTCCCATTATACAATCACTGCATGCAAGCTAAATAGCGGCCATTTAACCCCTTCACTGCCTTTGATATACGTCAAAGGTAATGTCCTTGCCTTTGATGTGGGCTCACACGCCGAGCCAACATCTCCTCCCCCCTGTACATGATAACTGATTTAACCCATTAAAGATCAGGGGTATTTCCATTTTTGCGTTTCCATTTTTTTTGCTCCCCCTTCTTCCCCCGGCCATGACTTTTTTTTTCCGTCAATATGGCCATGTGAGGGCTTGTTTTTTTTGCGGGACGAGTTGTACTTTTGAATGGCACCATTGATTTTACCATATCATGAACTGGAAAACGGGAAAAAAAAATTCAAATGCAGTGAAATTGCAAAAAAGTGCAATTCCACAACTGTTTTTTGGATTTTTTTATTTTTTTACCATGTTCACTAAATGCTAAAACTGACCTGCCATTATGATTCTCCAGGTCATTACGACTAGTTCACAGACACCAAACATGTCTAGGTTCTTTTTTTATTTAAGTGGTGAAAAAAAATTCCAAAGTTTGTAAAAAAAAAATGTTGCCATTTTCCGAGACCCGTAGCGTCTCCAATTTTCGGGATCTGTGGCCTGTTGAGGGATTATTTTTTGTGCGCCTATCTGACATTTTTATTGATTCCATTTTGGTGTAGATATGATCTTTTGATCGCCCATTATTGCATTTTATTGCAATGTTGCAGCGACCAAAAAAAAGTAATTCTGGAGTTTCAATTTTTTTCTCACTACGCCGTTTACAGATTGGATTAATTTTTTTTAAATCTTGATAGATCGGGCGATTCTGAACTTGGCGATACCAAATATGTGTATATTGGATTTTTTTAATTTTATTTTGAATGGGGCGAAAGGGGGTGATTTGAACTTTTATAAATTTTTTATTTTTTTTTAATTTTTAAAAACTTTTTGTACTTTTTACTTGCTTCAATAGTCTCCATGGGAGACTAGAAGATGCGATGATCCGATCGCTTGTGCTATACAGAGCAGGCCTGCAGCCCAGCTCTATGTTGCAGATATGCTCACTTGCTATGAGCGCCGACCGCTGGACGAACCTAGCGTTGATCAAGTTAAATTCCATCCCACTGTCCATAAAGGCTTAAAAATAACCACCTTAGTTTTGCCCAGATGGATTTCAGCAGGTAGAAAAAATTGTGCCCTACTCACGGAGGAGATATGTACACCCGGTTTGCTAACCTCCCCTCAACCCGGGTTCCACGAAATAGTCCTTTCTGCCACAGTGAAACATACTCCCCCTTTGCTCCAAACATAGTGCTTTCCAGAACGAGTTGCCCCACCCAACTGCATGGGTTCCTCAGATGCCTCAAACCAGGTTTCCCTTGGCCCCGGTCCTCCCGCACATTGAGATGACTCTTTATGTCTATGGCAAAGACGGTAATCCACCCGGATAGCCACAGACATGGCCGCCTCAAGGGAAACTGGAGTCTCATGCAGAGATAAGGCATCTTTCACCCTTACTGATAGCCCTTCACATAACTGGCTACAGAGTGCGGGGTCATTCCACTTAGTGTCAGTGGATCACAAGCTGGCCCTTTACCTACTCCGGAGACATGCCCTCTTGTAGGCTGCGGGCCAATGGCTCTTGATCCTGCTGCAGGCTTTACCTTCATCTGCGTCTTGAGGACTTACATAAAAACTGAAATGGCACTCTGTGCGGAATCTATATGGGACCCATCGGCAATTTACCTGTCAATCGCAAATGACAGATTGTCAATCACTAGTATATAGGAAATACTTCTACTTTTTTCTTTGATCTTCCAATACTGGATGACTTTAAAAAGAAAATGTTATGTATTTCATTTTTGTTTCAAGTCTGTAGAAGAGAAAAAAATGTGGTGATTTTTTTATGTTCTGGCTTTTTGGCTTTTTATTTTTTGCTCTATTGGCATCATCTCTTGGCACTATATCATGTTGACCACACTAATGCCATCATAGTGCAGCACTAAGTGGTGATGCCAATAGAGCATGGCATGTTGACTGCTGCTGCCAATGATTGGCTGCAGCAGCCACATGTATGCTGTTTGTAAACAAAGACGATGGGGATCGGCCGAGCAACAGTGCCGGATCACTGGAGAAAAATGGTGAGGTAGTTAGTGTTTATTTTTTGTTTTATAACATTTGCAGATATTTTTATCACCTCTCACACAAAATCTTGTCATAGACATTAGATATCTGGTAAATCCCTCCAAAAGTTTATGGATCTGCCAACAAATATCTGCGTCTCAACATCTGACATGTTGGCATTGTTGGTTCTAGCCCAGAGAATTGTTTTGTCCTGTTCTGGATAGAGTCAGTGAAGTTTAGGTGTGGCCAGGGCGCACATAGAGATCTTGGGGCAGAATTTCTAATTGACCTCCGCCCAACAACAAAAAAATAAATAATATTTGGCGGGTCACAGAAGAGCATATCTCACAACTTTGCAGCCTTTACAAATTAATTTTCCTCCTATTGAAGCCATAGATTCCCTTTTCTTTGTACCCATAAAGTATGATGCCAACTAAAGTGGCACACATATTACACTCCCAACAGTGAATTCCTCCACAGTACCCTCCACACACACACAGTATGAAAACCCTACTGTTCCCCACTTGAACTCCCCTGGCAAAGTGTGGTGACCCCAACACAATATTATCCCCAAGCTGTGACCTCCACACAGCCCTCCATGCAATATAATGGCCCTACAACGCACTACACTGTATAATAACCCCCACTAGCCCTCCACACAGTATGATGGACCTCAGAGAAACATTCACACTATTTAATTGCATGGATACAGTATAATAGCCCTCACATGGCCCCTCCATAAAGAGTAAAGGCTCCGACATAGCTGTCCACATATTATAATGATCCTGACATAGCTCTCCAAATATTATAATAGCCCTCCATATAGTATAATGGGCACCATAGTCATAGTCCTTCAAATAGTTAAATGCACTCCCCATAAGACTACATATAGTATAATGCTCTCCCACAGTCCTCCATATAGTATAATGCACCTCATAGTTCTCCACATAGTATAATGCACTGTCAATAATCCTCCTTATTGTATAAAGCACTTCATAGTCCTCCATATAGTATAATGCTATGCCCCACAGTCTTCCATATTATAGTATAATTCACTCTCTTTAGTCCACACAGTCCTCCATAAAGTATAATGCACCCCATAGTCCTCCATATAGTATAATGCACTCTCCATAATCCACCATATAGTATAATGCACCCCCATAGCCCTCCATATAGTATAATGCACCCCCATAGACCTTCATATAGTATAATGCAGAACCTATAGTCCTCCACATAGTATAATGCACACTCCATAATCCTCCCTATTGTATAAAGCACTCCATAGTCCAACATATAGTATAATGCCGAACCCATAATCCTCCATAAAGTATAATGTACCTCATATTCCTCCATATTGTATAATGCAGCCCCATAGTCCTCCATATAGTACAATGCACTCTCCATAATTCGCCATATAGTATAATGCACTCTCCATAATCCTCCATATAGTATAAAGCACTCACCATAGTCCTCTATATAGTATAATGCACTCCCCATTGTCCTCCATATAGTATAATGCACTCTCCATAATCCTCTATAAAGTATAATGCACCCCTATGGTCCGCCATACAGTATAACGTACTATCCATAGTCCTTAATATAGTATAATACATCCCATAGTCCTCCATATAGTATAATACTCCCTCCAAAATCCTCCATACAGTATAATGTACTTCTGATAGTTCACCATACAGTATATTGCACTCCTTATAGTACTCCATATAGTATAATGCACCACCATAGTCCATCAAATGGTATAATTCACTCCCCACAGTTCTCCTTATAATATAATGCACTCTCCATAGTTCTCCATACAGTATATTGCACTCCTCTTACTACTCCATTCAGTATAATGTACTCCCCATAGTTCTCCATTCAGTATATTGCACCCCTCATAGTACTCCATATAGTATAATGCACCCCCATAGTTCTCCAAGTAGTATAATGCACACCCCATAGTCCTCCATATAGTATAATACACTCCTCATAGTTCTCCATACAGTATATTGCACTCCTTATAGTACTCCATATAGTATAAAGCACTCACCATAGTCCTTTATATAGTATAATGCACTTCCCATTGTCCTCCATATAGTATAATGCACTCTCCATGATCTTCCATATGGTAAAATGCACTCTCCGTAGTCCTCCATAAAGTATAATGCACCCCTATGGTCCTCCATATAGTATAATGTACTATCCGTAGACCTCAATATAGTATAATACATCCCATAGTCCTCCATATAGTATAATGCTCCCTCCACAATCCTCCATATAGTATAATGTACTCCTCATAGTTCACCATACAGTATATTGCACTCCTTAGAGTACTCCATATAGTATAATCCACTCCCCACAGATCTCCATATAATATAATGCACATTCCATAATTCTCCATACAGTATATTGCACTCCTCTTACTACTCCATATAGTATAATGCATTCCCCATAGTCCTCCATAAAGTATAATGCATGCCCATAATCCTCCACATAGTAAAATGCACCCCATAGTCCTCCATAGTATAATGCAACCCCATAATCCTCCATATAGTATAATGCACTTTCCATAATTCTCCATATAGTCTCAAGCACTCAACATAGCCCTCCATAATCCTCCGTTCAGTATAATGTACTCCCCATAGTTCTCCATTCAGTATATTGCACCCCTCATAGTACTCCATATAGTATAATGCACCCCATAGTTCTTCATGTAGTATAATGCACACCTCATAGTCCTCCATATAGTATAATGCTCTCTCCATAGTCCTCCATACAGTATAATGCACTGCCCATAGTCCTCCATAGTATAATGCACGCATAGTTCTCCATATAGTATAATGCACTCTCCATAGTCCTCCATACAGTATAATGCACTCCCCATAATCCTCCAAATAGTATAATGTACTCTCCATAGTCTTCTGCATGCTATAATGCACTCGCCTTAGTCCTCCATAAAGTATAAAGCACCCCCATAGTCCTCCATATAACGCACTCCCCATAGTCCCCTGTGTAGTATACACTATAATTTTGCCCCATAGTCCGCCATATAACATAATGCACTCTTCGTAGTCCTCTATATAGTAAAATGCACTCCCCATAGTCCTCCATATAAAACCAAGAGACCATCAAACTTGCAGTCCAAAAGAAAGGATTGTTGGACAAATAAAGGTAGAATAAAAATATACCTTTATCAAACAGGCATGGCAAACAGTAGCACTACATACAAGGAAGTGCCCGCACTTGGATAAAAAAACATTAATTCATATACAAAAAGTTAAAAGACATAACAGGTAGCGATTTATTGCAGTCACTTTTCTTTTTTGTCTTCTGATATTCGGCGCCTTTTTTGTGGCAAATTCTTCAAAATGGCGCGGCTCGTGAATTTGGCTCAAAATCAAAAATTCTCTT
>VIAB01001142.1:162344-175171 GCA_009801035.1 Oophaga pumilio | reverse complement strand
TTTCATGTATTCATTTATTGACACACTGGATTCCCCATGAATTGTGCCTGCAATTTTTTTTATAATTATATATTAGAATTTTTCTAATCCTGTATGAACCCGTTAATAAAATCTTGATAAATGGTTGTCATGTTAATAATTATTGGATGTCACAATGGATGTACACTGAGGATGGCATTTAGAGCGTGCACAGATGCCAACCGGCTGCGCTCAGTATGATGCAATGTGTGCAGTCCATAGTTCAGAGTCTCAGGCTACCTGTAAAGTTGTATCTAGTCAGTGAAAGCATGGGGCTGCTGTTTTCATATGTTAAGGTTTTCCCCTCTCCCCTAAAGCATATATTATGGTATTACTCCAGGAAACCCACCGATCATCAGAATAGAGAACCCCATGGCACTGGAGGACACATCCAAGTGCTGGTGTAAGGCCGGGGTCACACGAGCGTAGATTCTCTCACGCGAGAGAATCAGATTGATTGTTATTGAAATTAGACTGAAACTCTGATCAGAGAGAATCATAGCACAGGTGTGAAGAAGACCAAGAGCAAGATTTCCCCATTTTTGTGAGTCTGTGGAAATTGGACTGCACTCAGATGTCAGATATTTTCCACGCACCCATAGACCTGAGTGAGTGGCATTTGATTTGCACTGCATGAAGCAATTTTTTTTCCTCATGCCGAATCTGTATAAGGGGAGAAAAAAAACCCAGCTGATCAGCACTACCCCATAATATAACATTGGTCCGAATGCTATCTGATAAAACATTGCTCAACACTCGTCCGATGTATACGTTCCTGTGAGCGAGCCCCATCGGTGATAAATGCTTCATTATAATATCCTATCACTATAACATGCTGGTTGTTTGTGATTTGTGGTACTAAAAGTACCAAGCAGCCAATAACTCCAATTTCCTAAACACAAGCAAGTTACGGATCAGCAATTTGGTTGTGAAGCAGTCTTCTCTCATACTCCATTTCATATTGAGGAAAGAGTCATTTTAGCATGAAGACTACAGCTGAGTCTCTTTGCTGATTTATTTTTTTCTTCTCCAAAAACTCAGCAAAAAGACTCACCCTTGGGCCACGTTCACACGTTGTGTATTTGGTGAGGTTTTTTACCTCAGTATTTGTAAGTCAAAATCAGTAGAGGAACAATCTGAGGAAAAGTATAATAGGAACACGTCACCACTTCTGTATTTATCACCCACTCCTGGTTTGGCTTACAAGTACTGAGGTAAAAAACTCACCAAATACGCATGTGCGCACGTGGCCTTAGACAGCACTATGTCCTCCATTATAAACAGCACATTTTTGCATTTCCTTCTGACTCCTTTTTTTTTTTTATTCAAATGTGCACAACACTTTGGGGAATTACAACCTTCATCATGCAGTATCAGACTGGAGTAGATTTGGCTGAATCACCCGCCAGTCTCTGACTACTGTGTGACATTGGGTGGAGCGGAGGACGCATTTGGCAAGCTAGTTCCTGCTTCCCCTGTACACGGAGAGGCTCTGGCCCATTACTCATGGACACAGCGCAGTACACATTCCTGCAGTTTTATAGCTAGTGACTTGTGGCCCTTGGGCAGGGACCCGTGTGTGCTCCCTCCCTGTTCTGTTGTCGCATGAGTGTTATAAGGAGGTGCAGAGATAAGGGCGTGTACATGCTTTTCGCCTTGGTGTTGAATTTCGGATGCAATGTGTATAGACCTGTAGTAGTCATTATGAGTAGGACGAGGCAATACAAGGTGGATATAACCACGTCTGTGCGGTGTGACCCTACTACGCCTATGAGAGATTAACGAGGTGGAACTTCTTTAGGTTTATGGTGATCAACATTTAATTTATTATCTGGCCTACTTAAGATATCCTTTATCTGAGTAGGCCTCGTTTCCACCTTTTTAGGTTTTGTCAAGGTGCCACCTATCTGATTAGGATGTGAAAATGGAGCCCATAGTTTATGGGATCATTTACATTCAACAAGCAATCCCAGCATGTGTTGCGACTATTAGAGACATGCAGACGCCAGGACTCGAACATATTATTCGAGCACGCCGAAGACCCTCTGTTAGCACCCGACCATGCTTGGATAACACCTTATCCCATCACTAATGACAATTGATGCTGTTTTGACGTTAGTTGAGGGCCAACATCTTGACATGGATGACCCGAATATCTGGAAACCAGGCCTTTTATGTTTTGAATGTGCGAACTGCAATCATAACAAACTCATATTGGGAGTGGCAGAGGAAACCATGGCCCACATTTATTAAAAGGTACGGAAAAATCGGCACCAAATTGTGCTTATTTTGTTGTTTGTATTTGCTACCAATTATCCTCACATTTCCCCCTTTGCACTGCAAACCAAGCACGAAATGCATTCATCATAATAAAGACCTTGAACGTTATCGTCAGTCCCAGTAGCGCTTCTTTTGACAGCGATTCTACTTTTTCTTTTTTTCTTTTGCATTATGTCAACACTGAACTCTTATTTTAGAACACTTATTTGTACCTGAAAACTATCCCAAATAACTCGTTTGGAGACCGAGCAAAAGTATATTATAAGTAGCTGCCCAATAAGTCAATGTTTGACCTTTTGCAGTCTCGCAAAATGATCAGGGAAAAATGGAAATGTTAGAAGTCCATATAGGTAAGGAGAGTCGTAGGTCCCTCGCCTAGCGGTTGTGGAGTACTGACCGGGCTGATGGACTATAATTCTGCATATCAGTTCTCGCCTTTCTAGCCCAATATTGACTCTAAGCCTAGGGTCACACAGATTTCTCTCCAGTTGAGAAAAATGGTTAGATTATTCTGATCATACTGGGGTTTGTTTTTCTCTCAGGTGGAGAAAAAAAAGTTCATACGCCTTCTCCATTCTGTCAGTCCATGAAAATTGGACTGTACTTGGGTGACTCAATGTTTTTCATGAACCCATAGACTTGCATTGCCAATTTTGATCCAAAATTTGACATGTGCACATCCCAATAGAATATATCATGGATATGAGTGCCATCCGTGAAAACCACAGCTGGGACTCGTCTGAGTTAGTCGTGTGCATGAGCCCAAAGGGTTATTTTCAAAGAAGCAAGTTATCCCCTATCCATAGGCTAGAAGATAACATGCTCATTGCTTGGGGTCCGACTGCTGGGATCTCCAATTATCCCAAGACTTGGGCTCTGAAGCTTCATCCTGAAAGCCTTAAAAATGCACAAGCTCAATCTCCACTCCAGTGTCAATGCGATTGCTGAATATAGCTAAGCACATTACACCTCTGCTCCATTGAAGATTGTTTCGAAGCCCCGATCTCAGGAACTGTTGAGGGTCCCAGCAGTCAGTCCCCCAGTGATCAGCATGGTTTGTTTTTTATGGGCTAGTGTGAATAACCCATTTAAGTGTAGATACCTCTCCTAGGTGGTATTTGCCAGAAATTTTTCATCCTGCGAGAACTTTACTTTGCATACCTCTATTCTATGGAGCTCCGTCTGTAATACTCAGCTGATCTCTTTAAGGAGAACCGGTACTCATCTGAAAACTGGTGCACATTAACACTTGTGGGCCTATATTCTTGATCTCCTCTGACCAATATATCTCTCGTCTGAGCTTTATCATGATAATTTATAACGTTGATTTGCAGCAATCTAGCTTTTCAGGCAATGGTATTCACAAAAGCATCAAAGCCAAATATACACCCAGTGCAAAATCAGCACCAGTGGCCTCATCCATAAGGTGTCATTTATAGTACCTGAAGTCATCCTATGTAGTACAGTGAGCCATTCAGGCCAGGTGTGACTACACTATTGGCACCCCCTAAAGGCTCATCTTGGCCACCAAAAAAAGTCTGTAGTTTTACAGTAATTATGCTAGGTAGAGAGATGGCACCATACAATGCGGTGTGTGTGTGTGTGTATATAATATAGCTTGTCCTCATGTCATAAGCTGGTGTGATACATCCCATTACAAACCACTGAATGAAGGATATTAAATTAAATTTTTGAGAGTAAACAGCAATCTTTGAATTGTTTCCCCTGTTTAAGCCCACATACACCCGAGATGGCGGTCACTTCTGCTAAGTTCTCGTGCGTTTTCATTGAGAGCCGCTGCGAAACTCCTCTGGCTTATTCCAGGAGAGCAAAACAATCTGCAGTCTGAAATCAAACATGCTAAATCCTTAAATTTCTTGTCGGATCTTGGGGTAGAAGTCCGCAGTCACAGGCTGACCACCGTTCCACGAGCACAGAATCATTGATATGATCATTCTGTGCTCATAGAGTACACTCTGTTGCACGTGTCCTGTTTATGAAGATTTCAATGGTGGCGCAAGGGTTCTAAACGCCCAACGTATAAGCGTTTTGCTCGTTCTTTGGGTGATTGCTGAAGTGTACACTATCCAATAAGTGGCGAAAGAGCATTTTAATGAGCCCTTCTTCCCAATTATTTAACGATCCTTTTTACTATCTGATCACCTAACCAGTCCTGAGAACTTGGTGAGTAAAATAGGGAGGTTTTTTTTTGTTTTGTTTTCCAGTTTGTGTTTTTTCTCTCTCCATTTTCAATCTTGTTTGGCAACTTCATCAATCCCTTCCCAGACTGGTATGGCAGCATGCTGTATTGTCTCTACATCAGCATTCCCCATTATTACTGCAGGCTAGTAAGGAAGATTGACGGGAGCGTAAGGCGCCAACTCATGTCCTAACTAGAGTACAGTCTGCACGTCTAATTCTACTATTTGAGCGCCTATATAAAAAAAAATAAAAAAATAATGGATTGCAAATAAGAAAAAAACAAGTAACACATTTTAAATATTATTTTGGATAACTTGAACTGAAATTATTCAAAATTCCCCCTTCCCTGTATCAAAAAAATCTACATAATAAAAATGCATCTGTGTACTGCTATTCAGACTTTGCAGATATTGTCCCGTAAGATTAATGCTTTAAAAGGAAAAAAAAAACCTCCATATATCCAGGTCTGGTGGTATATACCACATGTTTGTGTGTGCTGTTTTTTTTTGTTTGTTTTAACATGCCCATAGACTTTAATGGTTGAGACTCAGAAGAAAATAGTGCATGCTGCGATCACGTTCCTCAGGGACAGTCGGACCGAGGGAAAAAATCATTAATCGGAACAGCCCTATTGAACAACATGGAACAGTGTGCTCTGAGTCTATTCGTTCAAAACTCGTCGGATTTATACACTTATCCGTATGAGCCCTTAAAGGGGTTGTCCAGTCAAGACCGATAAGTCTCCAGTCACTCTGTGTGACTGCAGACTTATGAATCCCCACAGTGCACGCATTGTGCGCTACGGTGAGTCGCCGTTTTCAGACCCAGGACCGGAGGGTATGAGTTACACATAACCCCAGCCAGTGGGCACGGACTTGCTCCATACATTTGTATTGAGCCGAGGCTGCACCCCGTTTACTGACGAGGCCGGCTAGTGGGCGTGTCTGATTACAAGTGTATGGCGAATGAGGCCACACCCACTGGCAGGCGTTATGTATAACTCATGCATACATTCTGGTCCCGAGTCTGAAGCTGGCGACTGCAGACTTATCGGTTTTGACCGGATGACCCCTTTAACGTCAACCATCTGTACGAGGCATAATGCATGTTTGGGAGTTCTGTCATACTGTGAGCAGGTTGCAATATGCAGAAACGGTACGAAGGCAGAGCAAGGGTTAACATGGGGATTTAATATAACATGTATACTCCACGCAGGGAGAAACGAAGAGGAAAAATATATGGAACAAGGGACTGAAAACTCAGTGGCAACAAGTGTAAATGGAGGGAACAAGGAGTTCAGGATTAGTAAACTTATCAGTCTGGTGACGTCAGAGTGTAGTCTCTGGGATGGAGGCGTTGGCGCCAAGGCCGTGGCGCGTGGGGATTCCGGTGTCATCCCGGTGAAGAACGAGCCCTGGATCCTGGCGGCGGCGGTGATCCTCTGCAGTACGGTGGACGATCCTAAGGCTGCATGAAGAAATGCAGGAACGGAAACAGTCTCTCTTTTTGTCAGACCTTAGTGCCAAAGGACGGGCGGGAATGGGTATGTTGGGGAGCCACTCACTGCGTGTGGTCTGGTTTCCCCATCTGTATGTGCGCGTGTTTGGGCCCGGTCTGGGCGGTGAGGCACTCGCTGTCAGCGGGGACCGGATACATCTCTGTCGGCAGTCTCTGGCAAGAGCCCACAGACCCTTCAGGCTTGGGCCTACTCTGTCTGTATGCTGCAGCACAAGGGACCTGACACAGGCCCCGTGCGCTCTGCACGTTCCCACCACAACTGCCTGAGTTCCCATGCCACTCTTTCATCCTGACCGTGCCCCCTACCTCTGAGTTCAAGGGTTGGTCCAGTGACATAACCTTTCCCCCCTGCAACTTGAGTGACCGCTCCGACGGTTCCGGATCCGTCCTGGAGAAAGCAGGCCTGATCCGGTTCTCCTCCTTACAATACTATGCAGTGTTATACACTTTTGCTAGGGTTTTCTTACCACCAGCTGGAACAAGATGGATATAAAGCTATATATATATATATTTTTTTTTATATCTTAGGTTTACAACCTTGTTTGAACATTACATGAGCTAGAAACCGTAGATATTCTAAGGGAAAAAAGCCCAAACTTTTTCAGAATTTCAACAGACTCTAAAATGTGTCGATATGCATGAGGTCTACAAACGCAGTAACCAGACACTTGAAGGACATGGCTATTTAGCAGTGTTCTGACACTTTTCCCAGCTATTTAGCAGTACATTGTAACTTTATGAAGATGGGTACATTTTTAGTCTGCGGAGTAAAGTCTCTTTTATAGACTGCTTCTCATTATACCAATGGGCTAAAAAATTTCATACTTGTTTCTTATCCAAAGAGCACACACAGTGCTGGTGCTGAGCCTCCAGGTGTTTTTTTTTTTTTTAACTGCTTTCAACTTGATTTCGAGCCTTGACTACTTGATGGATCAAAGATCTGTAGGGAGACAGATCTTGTGTAAGCCTAGATAGGTCCACTAGGGTCTTCTCCACTGTTATTTTGATGGTACCAAGTCATTGAGTTGCTGGTCTTCCTCTTGGACTTCTTCCTTCTGTTCTTCTAACAATAATGACTTTCTCCAGTGACTGATCTCTTCGTATGATGTGTCGACAGTAGGCAAGTCATAGCTTGGTGATCCGTGCTTCGAGTGACATATGTGGCTTGATTTTGTTCCAAAATTGATGTTTGTTCTTCTTGCCATTCATGGTATTGATAACAGCCTTCTTCAGCACCACACATCAAAGGTGTCAATTCTTCTTCTGTCTAGTTTACTGCTTGGTAAATAATCTTCCTACAGTAGCACTGTTGTTAGGCAATCCCTGCATGTGTTGCGGCTGTCAAATAGCTGCAAGACATACTGCCAGGGGTGGGGAACGCAAACATATTATTGGAGCACTCTGAAGACACCTGGTTAGCACCCGAGCATGATCGCTCATCACTAATGAAAACCTATCCCAGCTGCTCTCACAGGTATTTCGCTTCCTCTTGCGTAGTGTAGCAGTTTTGTACATTTTTGGTGCTGCCCCTTCCATGTGCTGTTTTTATTCTGAGCACTCTTGAATCTTGATTCTTTACTGTAGTCTCCTAGAACAATTTTCTTCATCCTAACTTCAACAAAGGTATATCCACCCTTAAAGTGATATATTTGTTTATGTATCAGCTCTGTGTACAATGTGGCCTATATTTGTAGATTTATGCTGCTCTGGATATAGTATTTTTTTTAACATTTCCTCCGTGAATACATTTGCCTCCATGTGGTTCCTGTTAGATATCCTATAGATTGTGTATTTATGAATGTATTTTTTTTTGTGGTCTTTAATTATCGTTTGCCTGCCCAATAAATGGGAACATTTGACAAGCCTTATTAGTGTTTTAAAGCCTGGGCTAATGACTAAATTATTGCAGGGTCGCACAAGCAAAATTCTGTAAGAACCATTTACGCATCAAGATTATCGTGAACTAGGGTAACTAGTTTCCTGATAATTTTGTAATCTAAACATGCTGCTGATCATCCGGCGAATTAGCAAAACACAAGTCTATTTTGTGTTGCACAAAAAGATCCTTCTCGACAGCATATTGAGCAGTCTAAACGGGATTCGAGCTGCCGAGAACAATGGCAGCCTATGTGTGCTGAGTGATCCAATACAGATTGTTCTGTGAGAATTTGAACGGTTGGCAGAGACTTGACACGCACCATTGGGGGCAACCTGTACAACAGGAAATGGGGTTCACTACCATCTCTAAAGCAGTATCTGTTACAGACACCTTTTTGGAGTGCAGAGGGCCCAAATAGTATTCTTGCACAGAAGTCCTCTTCTGTTTGTCCACCATGGTGGTTGGCCTGTGTAAACGGGCTACTAAATGACCTCTGACCGGAAAACAAGTAGCTGATCAATGGCGGTTTAGATGGAACTTTACAGTCAAGAAAGGAACTGCAACCTGAAATGAAGTGATCAAAGCTCGATAGCCCTTCTAATTGAATTTTGTCGGCCAATTTAATAAATGTTATAAGCCAAGCTACATTATAATAATCATTTTGAAGCAATTTGACAAATGTCATCCCTATATATATGGAACTGCCAAATATTAGGGTTTGTCTGCTATTGAGGAAACGGTACAAAACCCGTAGGGAGGAAATTCTTCATCAGGAATCTTTCCCTTTGGCTAAGTTGTCATTAATAGTTATACAAATGTTTAAAAGCACAGTGATGCCCCGTATTAAGACTGTTGACAGACACAATGGGGAGGGTTTAAAATGTTGCAGGCTCATCATTCTTCGCTTAAGCAATATTTTCTGCAGAAATCTAGAACATTACATACCTGAGGGTAGTTTGCTTGCAATTAATCAATTAATCCAGTACAGTAGGCAGCTTTTAAAAGGGATGCTCCATCATAATTAGCAAGACTGCTTATGATCCAACATTTACCCACAAATACAAATCATGAATTTCTCTCTTCTGGCCAACCTTGTTTCCCAGGGTGCCTTCTTCTCTAACCCCTAGCTGCTGCATGGGAAATGTAGTATCCAATAGTGAGAGTCATTTAAAGGGAATCTGTCAGTAGGATCAACGCGGCTAAGTCATCTACATGGGCATGTAGGTCATAGGGCGTTGAAAAAAATGATACCTTTTTATATCTGTGATCTGATGTCTTATTCCAGAGAAATACATGTTTCCTTAATATGTAAATGAACTGTTAAGATCTATGGGCCGGGCATAGATCTTCTTGAGAATCTGCCACCAGAGATTATTTTACTTGAAAGGGGGTTACCAGTGTGAGACATGTAGATCAGGAGAGCAGACTGTCGGTCATTACACGTCTCACCCATAAAACAAGTGAGAGAAGGAGAAATTAAGGGACAAGAAATGCTGGACGTCGCTGTGGGCACTAAGAAACTTCATGCATCTGCATGTTTGAGATCCTGGCTGTATACTGACTGTACACATGCTCAATTGTTATTTTATGAAGACTAAAAGTACTGAATAAAATGTGTTAGGAGAGCTGGTCCTCCAAATGTGATCTTTGGAACGAGGATACCAGGAGCATTGGACAGAAGGCCAAGGCCTACATTCGTGAAGACCGGTGTTGCTCTCGCTGGTCTTGATGAGGGGATGTGCTGGAGTCAGACGCGCCTGATTCATGAAGAGCTTAATGAATCCGGAACGTCTGAGTGGAGTGCAACTGACCGCATATCTTACTCCAGTCCACGGCTGTGGAGTAAGGGTACACCACAGCTCATTGTGAATTGGGTGGGCTGTGGCGTCATGTTTGGCAATGCTGAGAGAAACTGTCATAAAAAGTCCAAAAGATGCAAAATATTTGCATAAAAATGTTGCCATTTATTAGAGTTTTACGTCAGATTTCTTCCAAAAACACTTTGATGAATCGGGGCTGATGTGTGCATGCCACTAGTGGAACGGGCTTCCAATGCCGCTGGCAGATGTATTGGTCATCACCCAAATTTCTTAAAGGTTGACAGAAGTTTGCTAGAATTGATACTAAGTGACAATATACTAACCCTTGATAGCATGCTGTAAGTCCACAGACGGCCATATTTCAGTTTATATACACCACAATGCCCGACTGACAGTCGGTCTCCTGACCCAAACTTCGTTTCATGGGTATATACGTGGTTATCTGTTTGGGTCAGGAGAACAACGGTGAGCCCTAAGGCAGGGTCATTTGTATGAGGTTTTTCTTCTAAGTTAAAATGACAAATCTCAACAATGCAGTCAAACTCGTTATTGTACAGTATTTGTTCTGAGACCCATTTCAGGTAGCTTTGAGAGAGATTAAGCAATTAGGGAAAAGGTGTCTACCTCACCAAGCCATAATGCAGAGCTGACTTTTACTAGAGCAGGATCTGGACCAAGGAAGCCAAGGTGTGGCAGCCCTGCGGGCATTGTGCCAAGTCGCCTCGCAGCAGAACACTGTAAAGCTGAAGGTGCAGTGACATGCTCTTCTACAAAGAGGAACATTTTTTGAGAAGCTGCCTAATTATTGTATTTTTCATTTGCACCATAGTTAATATAATTCATAAGCCTGTGCATACTGATGTAATTCAATGAAACACATCGTATACAGGTAATAATTTTAGTCTACAGTACATTAGGAAATGGTGCAATGCTCTTGTGCTTGGCTGAATTTTACAGTCTGGTACAATCCATGTAGCTGCCGTTTTTTTGGAGGCAGGTTCCCAGTATGCATGGCTATGGTGTGCTGAGGATATAGAGCTTGTGCCGCACCTGAGGGCGCAGACAGACTGATGTATAAATCGGAGCAAGATCAGAACACCATGCACGGACTTGACGTTGACGACTGCTATCCTGACCAAAGCATGATCGCTTCATGTATTTCTATGCAGCTGTCAGACTCTGGTCCGGAGACCACTGGCCAATCCGAACAGATCTCCGTCTAATTTATATGGCCGTCTGACCGCTCCCTAACACAAACATCCTAATTACACCAGTAAAAAATGAGCAGGTGCTGATTCATTATTACATTTACTCTTAATCCAACACACTTCAAGAAAAAAACACATAAATGATGATCAAAACCAGACAAATGAGCAGGAGTAGCCAATAAGGGTATGTGCACATGATCCGGAAGTGGCAGACAGTGCTTTGGACGCAGTGCATCTTGACTGCGTCCAAACCTCTGCAATCTATGGAACGCAGGTGAATCCGCATGTGATCACTGAACCGTGCGGATTCACGGCGACCAATATAGTAAAATTTCTCCACGAGGCATTTACATACTGCAGTCTGGAGAGAAGCGCCGCATGTCCGTCTCCGTGGGTGAGCCGCGGGCATCTCTGGACGCATAGTGGACATGGGTTTTCTTAAAATCCATACACTATGCTATAACATCTGGATGCTGCAGAAGTATGCAGCGTTTACTGATCGTAGGCACATACCCTATTATTAAAAATCAGTGGCATAATAATATTCATTAAACTAAGGTGCTAAAATGTATGTAGCGTGGTGTGTGCGTTTTTTTTTTTTTGTAAGGTCAAATATTTCCTCTGAATTCCATAGAAAAATCCTAATGTTCAATGTGGATTTTACCACAGATTTGCATAAAAAAAATCATCAGCTCTCCATGCAGAGTACTTTCCTGCGCATGTGAATGAGTCTCTGTAAAACCCTATTCACATGCACTCTGGCCACTATGCTCCCATTCCTCTCCCAGATTGCTAGGATCAGTCAGGGTGCGGCTGGAGAGCTGTTATCACTTCCTCAGCTCTCTGGCCCTTTACCCTGGCACTAATCACACTACTGTGTCTCCTTTGTTCTTTGCCATCCCCAGACAATACCAATAAAACCTATGGGAGGCTGCTAGGAAACCGAACCAGTCTTCATTCATAAGTATCTTTGTATGACTGATCGCCTATTGTATGGCAGTTTTTGTGTACAGTAAATCCGCATTGCATTGAAACCAGATACCAGACATTTCTACGTCCTGTTTATTTTTGTTTTGTATGCAAATCCTTTATCACTGGAGAAGGAACAAGACCAGCAACCCGATGACTGGATACTGTAGAAGACCCTGGTGGACCTATCTAGGCTTGCAGAAGATAGATCTTCTGACAGATTGTCCATCCATCAATTCGCCATGGCTCAAGATTGAGTCAAAGGCCATTGAATAATAACGCAAATCCTTTAACTGAGTTATAAAGTAAAGCTTCTGGGCCTCAAATAAAAATCTATAATGAGGTCTCCACCTACCATGTACCTGGCACCTTGTTATTTTGCAGAGGGGCATGTAGGCTCCTTGGCAACTACTACAGTACCTGTGCACCAGGAGCGTACACCAACAACAGAGCACTCCTGTGTACCAATAGTATAAGGGTCACTTCCAGCTGTTCAGGTGATGACAGCAGGGGGTTAGAGACAGACAACCTAATTTATGACTCTAATATTTCTCAAACGTATTTCCATTTACTGGAAAAGAGAAATCTATTCACTCGATCCTTGTCTGGTGTCCAGTCTTCCGTGGCAGGAGGTCTTCACTTCTGCGCCTGGCATATTTGGTGCTCACTAGACTTCGCATAGCTTTGTGCCGTCGCAGGGTCCATTAAATGCCAAAGGTGCCATAGATGCTGGCTGAAGGCCTAGCCATGGAGAACTGGACAATAAACCTGGGCAGTATTTATCAAATTGCTTATCTATACCATTTATCTATTATTTTGAAAGAGAGGCCGCAGTATTCTACAATATCTGCAAAAGATCTGCTGATACCCCCATACTACTTAATTTCTTCCTGTTCCCTGTAATCCCCCCACTTAGTAAGGAATTAGTCATTT
>VIAB01001142.1:141099-159173 GCA_009801035.1 Oophaga pumilio | reverse complement strand
CCATGGAATAAATGGCGCTATAAAAATGTAGAATAATAATAATACCGGGTAAACAACTTCCCGCTTCATGTTGGCAAATCCTCTCCCTCACAATGTGCAACTAAAATTTCATTTTTATTTTATTTTTTAATAATCTCATGTGTCATGGAAAATTTATGCAACTTCACAAACCACTTTATAGAAAAATTGGTCTTCAATCCTGAAAAAAAACAAAAAACATCCATTTATAGTGGCTTCCAAACCCCTGGCCTTCCCGAGTCTATTTGCCTGCCTTTTTCTTGAGCTGTGGCGATGTCAGGGATCAATGCTCTGTAGGAAGATCCATCTTCTGCAAGCCTAGATAGGTCCACCAGGGTCTTCTCCGCTGTTATCTTGATAGTATTAAGCCATTGGGTTGCTGATCTTTCTCTTCGCCTTGTTTTTTCTATTCTTCCGACCATGATGTCCTTCTCCGGTGATTGTTCTCTTCATGCAAAGTAGGTGATCCTTGCTTCGAGTGTTTGGCTTGATTTGTTCCAAAATTGATTTGTTTGTTCTTATATTAATAACATTCTTCTCCAGCACCACAATTCAAAGGCGTTGATTCTTCTTCGGTTTGTTTCTTTATCGTCTGGGTTTCACATTCTGCCTGTAGCTACATTGGTATTACAATCAACTCATTTGGAGAACAAGTGATGGCACTGATGTGTAAGCACCTGTCAAGTGTTGTACTTACCAGAACAATCTCCTGCATCAGCTTATCCCCAGAGTTCGTGAGACCCAGGTGCTGAGCTGACCCTTTCATGGCTATACTTGTCAAATTCAGCAAATGTGTCCCTTTTTTTTTTTTTTTTTTTTTTTTTTTTTTTTATTAACTCCACAAATACTACTCCAGTTTAACAACTTAATGAATTTGGCACATAATACTCCAGCGAGCCCTTCTCTAAGGCTGGCATGTGCAGTGCTAGTCTTAATTCTGGCACCCGTTCGGTGGCCCCTGTTGGGGCTTGCGTATTAAAATTGGATTCAGACTTATGCGCCATTGGGGCCATAGACTATAATTGTGCCGGCAGCGCAAAAGTGTGCTCTTCCATGCATAACTTTAGAACGCATATGTAAGGAGGAAGACCGGGTTGCGGGAACCTTGCAATGTCCGGTCCAGAACTGCCGAGGCTGCATCCAGTGTTGCAGGGGGGGAAGGAAATGGGAGCCGGACAGGACCCATGACCTGGAGAGAAGGGGCGTGGTAAACGGGGATGGAGAGAGTGTAGTGCGGTAAAAGTCAGAGTTCCCGTCGGAGGAAGGAGAAGGCAGGGGCCGACTGCGCATAAGGTAAAGCATGGAGCAGAGATTCGGGAAGGGTTCATTGAGGACCCCCGAGTACCAGTGAGCACCCAGAGGGACGGGCGTCGAACGAAGCAGCACGGCGTGGATGCACAGTGGAATGAGCACCAGGAGCAGCATCGTGGGGTGTGTAGCAGAGCACATGCCGAGTAGAGACTTGTGCAGAGCTCCACACTTCGGCTCTGCAGATTAATGGACTAGGGGCTCAACGAACAGAACTGGTGACTGCCCGTTGCCGCCAGCAGTGGAACCATATGTTGGGCAGGGAAGCCTGAAGATGCAGTGTCAGCCTCCGCCGGCATTCTGTCATCCATTGGACTACACGCGACTAAAGGACAGCAGAGTCACGATAAGTTGAATTTGATAGCAAGACTGTTGTGTTGTATCACATTAACACTGTTTTCACCTGCTTGTCTCCTTCCTGTTATCTCCCTGTTATCTCCCTGCCAGGAGGTTATTAAATTAAACCGCACTCTTGGTAACCCTTGCACTGCAACCCTGCTTTACTGCATTCGCGTACCTGCTTAACACATGGGCCAACTGGAGGCGGACACCCAGTTGAGTCTGAGTGCCTCCTGTATGCACACACGATCAAAAATGATGTACGGCAGAGCACATGTTCACTCTGCTAGCACCATTATAGTCTATGGCCCCATCATTGGCGCATGCATATGAATCAAGTTTTGAAAGGGGGTTTAGACGTAAGCCCCGATGGGGCCACCGAACAAGTGCTGGAATGCAATGTGAAAGCACCTTTATCCAAGAGTGTATGTGCAGGAATATCTAAACCTGCCCACAGGTATCACATATTTAACGCTGGATCCTACTGTCTGACATTGGTGATTAATCTGGCAGAATAATCCAACCTGTCTAATCTGAGATCCAAAGGAGGCACCAGCGGAGTTGTTGGCCAGAAGATCTTTCGGAAGCAAATATTGAATTAATAAGTCTCCCATACTACACAGAGAGGGGAGAGTAATTGTGTAGCAGTGCAGTTTACTGTTCTGAATGATTGTGCACCTCGTTGCAGAGGCTCCTGCCTCCCTCCATCCATCCCACCTTTTAGGAATCATTCACTAGTTATCAGCTCTGAGTTTGTCCTCTGGGAAACTCCCTCGTGAATAGAGGCAAAGTCTGCGCCCAGCTGTGTGAGGGAGTGTTTGGGTGTGTGTGTGGAAGTCACTATGGATATGTCTAAGAATGTGTGTGTATAAATCATGCAGAGTCTGTATATCTGCCTCTGTCATGCATGTATATTAGTCTGTACATGCAGTGTCGGCCACTGTGCGGTGGCACTAAAGGCTGAAAAGACTGGTAGACTGGAAAAGACTGGTAGACTAGAAAAGACTGGAATAGACTGGTAGACTGGAAAAGACTGGTAGACTGCGCCAACTATTTGAATCTAAGCAAGGTGTATGTAGCTCGTTCTTATCTGCACGTGCTGGAGGAGGTGCTCCGCCATGGATCTGTGTGATATCATGCAATCTTATCAGGGGTGGTGTCACTTATAGAGTTGGTTTACTTGGATATGTAGAAATAGTATTTCTGTATATACAGTATAGAGGCAGTACATGCAAGTCTACCATACACCGTAGGGTCCAGCTACATGACAACTTGCGCCTCCTGGCAGGAGATTGATCAAGTCCTCTTGGCTCATTCGTGTGAGGCTCATAATAGCCGCCCCATACATGTTAGGTGAGTCTGCTGACCCTGACGACATGGAGGACCATCTGATGGGTAGGAGGTCTCCCAACTGTCCCTTGACAAATGATGGGGGGGAGAAGGGATCGGGCAGTTGGAATATCAAAACCTTTGGTTTCAGGGGAGATGAGGCAGAGATGTCTGACAGCTTTTTTCTCTTACCTGTTGAAAACGCATGAGTGCTCAGCTCCGCCGAGTGTTCATGTGTATCAGGGAGTCAGGGGAAATATGGCTGCCTCTGAACAATTTTATTTATTACTCACTTATATAGCTTCATTAAATCCATAGACCTCATCATAACTGTCCCAATTAGGGCTCACAATCTACTTTTCCTATAATTATGTCTTTTGAGTGCTGGAGGAAACCCACGCAAACACGAAGAGAAGATATAAACTCCTTGCACATGTTGTCCTAGGTTATATATTTTTACCGTAAATTTAAGTGGAATTCTGCAGCACAGGGTGCCCTTGTTGACTAAACTGACTAAATCCGAGAGCTCATTATTTTGAGAAATCACTGAAGACTACAACTAGTACTAAAGAGCATGGTTTCTGGTATGTGTCCTTATTCCCCTTGTCTAATTTTGGAAGAGGACCCTAGCGCAAATAAAAACATTCACACATTATTATTATTATTATTAGACCTACTATATATTGGGAAAGGATCCTGGAGATGGAAATATCGTTCTAAATCATTAACATGGAGAACACACAACAGAGTGTAAATATTCTATAAGTTGTAACTCATGCATTTTTTTTATTTTCATCATTTCCATATACTATTTCCAAGCTTATCTTTCCGGATAGTTCACTTTGCTGTTTTGTATATGTAAAATGAGTCTTGCTAGGAATCTTTTGCATAGCGCAGTTTTCTAAGTATTATTCAGCAGTGCTATGTAGACATCACAGAAACCGATCAAGTTTCAATATCTTGTAGGCTAAAGGGACAAACCTCATTGTTCTGTTCTAACAAAGTTTTTATTACTGCGCCCAGGAATAACATGAAATTACTGTAAGGTCATGGAAACCCCATAGATTGCAGCCACAGCTGTAGAGTTACTTAGTCATGGTAATCACATGCTTCACTTAAAAAAATGTTCTTCCAGTTATCTGTGCACCCACGATTTAGTCCACACCCTTATAGGATAGAACTCTAATCCTGATGCTGCTAGTTCATGAATAGAATTCTAGAACAATGCTAAAGACTGACACAAGTTACAGGCAGCCATGGGATGTACCTGGTCGCAAATAGTGGCATCAAAGACCATTCTGGACATTTTGATTGGTTGATCACATTACAGAAGTCCAAGCCAGAAATGGATCCAGCAGGAAGAAAACATATCATTTAGTCTTTTATACTTCGCCAACCTTTTAGATCTGTTACTAGCTTGGGCTTCAAAACGGCAATGACGCGTTTCCAAAAGCATAGTGTGAAGCCACCATTACCTTTTACAGAAATATTATACTTTCAAAGACGCCCTTATGTGAGACTCTGAATAAGATCAGACTACAAATTGGGTTGGTTTGCTGCAATTTGCTTGAACGCGGTATTTCTGTGCAATTTTGAGGGTGTTTGTGGGTAGAATAAACATAAAATCTGGAAAAATATACTGATCCTTGAGCGCTGTTGGGGGAATCAAAGTGGATCTAGCAGGATCTAAATGAGTATTTTATTATTCAGAGGACTCTTTTTTTTCTTTTTTTTTTTTCAGCGTCCATGCTGGTTCTTCGTGACAGCCAGACTAGAGCTCTGTGAACTTCCTACTACCTTCCGGCGTCCTGGGTGCCTCTTTTTTTCAATAGCAGGCCCCTGTAACATCATTACGTTGCCATTGCGACAGATGTCTGGGCCTACTAATCTGGAGAAGATGTCAACGGGTTGTAGGAAATTTGAAGTCCTCTGATCCGGCTTGACTAGGGTCCTGTGAATCATTTTTCCACCTCCAACAATTACCATACAGTGATCATGCTCATTGCTAGTGACTGATCTATAACCAGTATGTGATTTAAATTATTTCCCTCCCAAAAAAAAAATTATCCTCAATACTCAGGAAAAGTGATAACTTCTTGATGGCTGCAGGTCCAACCTCTGGGACCCTCCTTGATCTGCAGCCCCACCATGAATGCAGAGGAGGTGCGCACCATTCATGGTCTATGGAACTCTTGGTGAAAGCTCAGCACTGTGTTTAGCAGTTCCACCGACGTTGAATGGACCAGAAATAGAACTTGCGCACCTTTGCTCCACTCGCTATACAGCTGCAAATCTTGGCGACCCAGTGATCAGCAAGTTCTCCTGTGGATAGGGAATAAAACGTTCACGATACCTAACGGGATGCTGCTCTAACATGAGCGCTGTCTCGTGCTTCACGCAGCCCGTCCTGAAATCTGACGGGTTGTGATTGATGGTAGCTGCCATCATTGAATCCTGAGAGTGCAGTAGATAACGCATACCTTTTTTTTTTTTTTTTTTAGCCCACTTTTTAGAGAACCATTTGAGGATCAGAGGGCTTGGTGCAAAAATAGTGTGCAGACCTCCTACCGTCTAATAACAACACTGCTTTTTCATGGTTTTCCATGACATAGAAGCTGTGGCAGATTTGCAGCATCCGCAATTGTGTGTTTTATTGCAGAGCATGTCTGGCCAAAAAAAATCGCTAGTAAATATTCTTGAATTGAGTTATTTTTAATTTTTTTTTTTTTGTGGTCTCATGCAGTCCAAACTTCTATTGGGACGTGTAGGAGTTGTTTCTTGGGCTAGCTGCCATTACAGCTTTATTGGAATTCTCTATGCCTTTTTATATAACAATAAATATTTATTACTTTAAACAAAGATTAGAAATGTTAACATTATGGCATAAAATAAATCTGCTTACTTAATTATGTCCTGTGCACCCAAGCGTATTCGGGTAATGTTCCTGGTCTGCATTCTGTTAGTCGCTCGGGTTCGTGGCGAAGGTTGTCTAACTGGTTTGGTCAGTGTGACTAGTGCATTACTAGCCATTTGACATTTTGCAGGAATATTTCTAGCTGATTCAGCACTAAAGGATAATACGGATTAGTAATCTGCTCTGGTTGACGAGAGAAAAACAGAAGGGGGTTGTGGGAATTCTGCAGACATTGCGCAATGTATTCAATGATTTCCATGACGACAGTAAATACATACGGTCTTGCGTATCTACGAGTGCTCGGTAACCCAACCTATCACAACCTCTATATAGGGATCGTTGTCCTCTCCACTTTACATGATTTTATGGCATTTACTAATGTATAAGGATTACAAGTTCTCTTGGATTTGTTAGTTTAGTCTTCTCTCAACCGCTCTCTTGTCAACAAAATGGCTGCTCGTGGAGGGAGTATGTGACCGCACCGGTACATTAGCCTCTGTCAATAGACAAAAACGTTTTCCCAAATATTTTGTTACAATTGGAGGAGGCTGATGGACAAGTCTGGTCACGTGCTCCTCCATCATCTGTCATTTTGACAACAGGAGCTGTGTACTGTCTGTGACGAAGGTGACCAGTAGCCGTACAGTCATCATCTTGACAGATGTTTGTTTTGTTTTAACAGTTTCATCAAATAGTCGCTAGTCCAGAAGTGATTTTTCCAAGTAAGATCGATCATCCTTTGCCTGGTGCTATTGAATATGTATAACCAATTTGAACAACTGCAAGAGCCAATATGGAATAAAATATATGTATGGCTGAATTGAGCAAGATTACTACTGGTTCAATGCTTGGTCAACCATCATGCTATTTTTATTTTAGGTGTATGGTCGAATTCAGAGGTTTGATAAAACATGGTGCACGTATGGATTGTGATGTATGGACTGGTCACAGGTCTCCAAACCCAGACTCAACACCTCACATATACTTATGAGGCTATCGAGTTTGATTCAGGAAATCCTCGGCCAGTCAGTCAAAAAAAGGGAGACTATCCCTCCATCTCTGCAGAAATTGCACACACTCACAAATTCATCACAATCTGTGTATTGTACGTTGATCAAACAAATGTATAAAATTATTTATGCATTGATATGATGCGTGGGGTTAGTTGTTGGCTCTGAAGTCTCTTCAAATGGAATCTTCTACAGGACCTTCTGGGGTTTGTTATTGTGACGGTGTTTTCTCTGGTATTTTGGCGTGCCAATTCAACCTGACTGGTCTTTGCTTGTTTAGTAAGTACAGGAGCAACGTATTTGTCTATGGCCAACTGTGTCCTGCTTAAAAATAAATCTTCTGGAATCTTCATACGTGACTCCTGCAGTCAAGTTAAGCTATCTGATGAAATCTCTTCATGAGTACTGGTTCATACAGACATCTACTGAAATGGTGTCCCAATTGCTCCACACTCGCAGCCTAGTTATGAAGGCAGAATATTTCCAAACTGAATTCCATTTAGGATTTATGGACATGTCCTGCATTTTTCTACCCGGATGTGCCTGCTCTTAGCCTGTAGCACAAGCAAAATAGGAAGGTCTCCGAAACATATCCCATCAGTCTAATCTCCACTATTTAACAACTTCTTGATTTTTTATTTTTTTTTCTTGCCACCCTGATTTATAAAGCAAAGAATTGTTAGAAACGCTATCTATATCTGGCAGACCAAGCACACATGTGCATTACCTTCAATGTGAACATGTGCATTACCTTCAATGTGAATATTGTATTTCATTTTACCTGTTGTGGCATGACGGAGAAGGCTATACTTGCTGCCAGGCTGCCTCCACTTATTGTTGTAGATTTTTCTCCTCCGAGGGAATAAATGTGTAGCTTGTCATCGGGGAGCCTCTTAAACAATAGGAGATTGTGTTTGGTGGAGTCTTTCTGTTAAAAAGAAACCATTTTGTTCTTTTGTGGTGCTCTACACCTTTTGTGCTTTTTCCTAAGGGCTCATTCATACTTTTAGTTTTTCGCGTATGTTGCTATTCCATGATTTTTTACTGATGGTTCTCGTACCTATGATATCTTTATGGGACTGTTCACACGTGTGTAATTTTGCACACTGAATGGTCCATGCAAAATCACGGAGATGGGCCTGATTCATCAAGACGAGCGTTGTTCACGCTGGTCTTAATAAGGGGGCAAGCTTGAGTTAGGTGCTCCTAATTCATGAAGAGGTGCATGCCTCTTCATGATTCTGGAGTGTCTGCAGAGTGGCTTAAGCCTCCATATGCTACGCCACAGATCTTACCCCTGTCATGGACTAAAGTGAGATTTCTGGCATACGGAACGCCAGTGCTCGTCATGAATTATAGTCGCTGTGGCGTTACGCCCTACGCTGCATTTCAGCAGAGCTGGGAGAAGCTGGTATGAAAATGCCAAGTCCAAAAACTTGAGTTATGCCTAAATTTTACAATTTTTTTGACTCTTTTGCACTCAAATTCTGTCTTAAACTTTGATGAATCAGACCCTATGTCTTTGTAAGTCTAGTCATTTAAGTGCTGAAGATAGAAAGTGGAGAATTTTTATTTTCCTCATCAGAAAAAACGATGATACGCTGACCAAACTTTGAAGCTCCGATCAAAAACACCGTTGCCATTGTGATTTTCTCGTATGAGAAAATCGGTCCGACACATGCCTGAGCCCTTACTGCTAGCTAGTAATGTTGTTTGACTCTAGTATGTAGAGCGACACCGGTGGCCTAGTGGTATGCACATATGCGGGAGGTCCTTTCTGAATAATGAAGATTGTATGCAATATCCCCAATCCAACTTTATTTTACACTTCAACACTCGCATATTGGAAAACCACAAATTCCTGTCCAACTCTGACGGATTATACCCTGCTGCCCAGATTAGTCGGGGTTTCAGTGAATTTGCTCATTCATGTGCATAAGACCAAGAATGGCTCCATAAATGCCAATTAACCTCTATTCTCATTCACATAGAAAACGACCTATAACTCTTCCAGCCACTGCAGGGTATTCAGAAAAATCATTCACCAAGCTGGTAACCAAGGAGCCTCAAACGAGCTCTAAAGGCTTCTCGGTTGATGTAGAACTTCGTAGGCAAGCTACATTTTAGTGTTACTCTTGTCCTAAAAAAGACCTTTTTGTGTTTGATATACTGGATAAGCCTACTGATGGATCATTGATGACACTTTGGGTAGTCTCCTTGGATCGCTTTATTTTTCTGATCCACAATTTTTATTTTTTTTTCATAGGCTGGTAGAATGCAAGGGGTAGAGTGAATTTTCATGAGAAGGTGCTAATTAACTGCAAACGCATGATTGCCTTCTATTCTGCTAACTAAAGGTGGCCATGTAGATTAACTCAAAACCAGCTGAAACTGCCAATTTGTGGCAATCTAATATTGCTCGTGGTAACTCCCCAATAGTAGATGCCAAGAAAAGTAGGTTTGGGCATGTCCGATTTCAACATGCTTAATTCTTTATTCGTGCAGGCTGATGTAGGTGACTGACACCAGCTTATTTCTTTCTTCCCAATGAAATAGACATTGACATTAGGCAGAGCCAGACATGCCTGCTTATGGGGAGTCGTGAGAAATGGCACTTGGCCAGATTCTCATGTGCATAACCAGTCTAACCTAAAGGAAGAGTCAGACGGCCGTATGACTTGGACGCAATGCTCAGCCTGGCCATCGGCTCTCCCATCCCGAGTGTGATAGCATGTATGCAGCGGTCACGCTTGTCGGGAGAGTCGATGGTCAGTCCGAGCATTACGTTGTGACCCTCGTCCAAGTTATACGGCCGGTTGACTCTTACCTTTAAATTCATTATTTACTAGATGATTTGAACGGTTGGCACCATCAAAAGGTCTTGTAAAAAAATGTATTAAATTCATGATTTACCAAACCAACCAACAAAAAAAAGGACCCAAATACAACTAAAGAGGCACAATAATTGCACTGTTTGTCAGATGTTACCTATAAGCAATAGGGAAATAAGAAACTACAGATGTGCTAATCCACACCACTTTTGTAACGTAATCCACATACCAAACATAATTTGTGTTGTGATGGAAATCTATATGATGTATGATAATTTCGAGAAGGCTAAATGATTCTTCGCAGACCTCTGTCCTGAGGCATGACCACTGATAAGAGGTACAGAGCTTATTTATATGTCTGAGTTTTACGACTATTGAGTTAATAACTCTCTGAATCCATTCATCATACAGAGATGTTCATCTACTAAAAAGCTTCAAACGAGAAAAATGTCCCTGCAGCAGCACAAACGTGATAATTACTGGGTATTTTACAAAATTGTTCAAATGTGACGATTAAAAAGCATTTTTGGCGATAGTTGTACTAAATGCTTTTTAATTTCAATAGTGCATAGGTCAAATGTCTGTGAAACTCTGTCCAAGTATGGACTGGACCTGGGTCTCCTGACCTGAACTCTACGGCCTCTAATGTCTACGAAGCTGTTGGTTTTGGGTCATGAGACCTTCGGCAGAATGGATATCATGGTCTGTACGCAGACTGCACAATTGCAATTGGGGTGGTTATTGTGATCCCAGAACTTCAGGTGTTTCACAAATGTGAAATTGGGTCTTTGGCATCCATACTTAATGGACAATGGCATCCCCTCCGACCCCTATAGTTACTCACCTGATGAATAGCTTCAGAAGACGTAATCATGAACTCACAAGATTTTTTTCCCAACACCAAACTGCCAATGTGTATGGGAACCAGACTTGATTTGCCTATGAGTGATGTGATGAATATTGTATGAAATTAACATTGCTTATCAACCTATCACGCCACTCTTTTGAAAACTCAATATCTAGCTTGTTTTGGAACGTGCTGACCTTTATGGGACATGTACCTTACTAATTGTCTGACGATTATTAGTTCTAATCTCTATTGTTGGATGTGATTGTTCTTGTGGCTCAAATTGTTGACACTTAGCACAACTTTAAGTCCGCATTTTGGTGCCTATAGCCACTTTTACCATAAAGAGCCATGTGAAATGCACCAACCCTCTAAATCTTGCTCTAGGAATGACACAATGTATTGGTTGTCCCGAGGGTTTCTTTAAAAAACACACTTGTGTGAACAAGGGGACTACCAAACCATTAAAATTGCTTCTCAACCTGCGTCGTCACATTGGTCTTCATCCGTTCATGAGCACGGTAAGTGGTTATAGACCTTAAGATTTACCCAAATCAGCAATCTAATTTAATATTTTATTTTTCTTCATCTAACCTTATACATGCATAGATATTTTTGATGTATTTTCCAATTGGAGTTTATCCTAACCAGCAGAAAAATGTAACAAAACTTTTTCTATTGGTGCAAGATAAAATATTTCTTAACTTTTCGGATGAAAATCTATATAGTAAACAAAAAAACACACCAATAAACGCAAACCTCATTAGTGTTTATGACCACTTATGCAAAGCCTGCTCTTTGTCCGTGTCACTGCCCCATCTACTGCACCAATATGAGTCATGTCCTAATGTAACTAGTTCCAAACACAGAATAACAACGAGGCCAGCATGGTGGCTCAGTGGTTAGCACTGTTGCTTTGGAGCGCTGCCACCAATGACAACATCTGCAAGGAGTTTATATGTTCTCCCCGTGTTTCTTTCTACACACACTCCAAAGACCTACTGATGGGGATCCTAGATTTTAGTCCCAAGGGGGACAGTGATGATATTGTCTGTAAAGTGCTGTGGAACATGATGGCACTGTAAAAGTATAATAAATACACATCTGTTGTTTTTCTATGCGTGAACTTAAAGATTTCAGTTGTATTTGTCACTCTACAACTTGTCCCATGACTGTGTACAGTTTCAGGTCGAGATGACTCTGCATGTTCTCTGTCTTACTACCCAAGTCTGACTCCAACATTTTGCTCAATATTTTTTATTATGTATGTGTTTTTGGCATGCACGTTGTCACTTACAGGGAGGGTGTAGATATTGTTGGCCCTTCTATAAGAGTAAAACCTCACTCCATAGAGACAGTCGTTCCTTCGGTGAGGAGCTCACTTATTTTGGAGATGCTGATGTTTGCAGACCATGTACCTAAATCCAAAGAAGCATGGATGGATTTGCATGGTATTTGATTTATGGATGTCTTTCTAGAAACTCCTTTCTACTGGGTCCAGAGGAGATCAAGGAAAGCGTCCACCTTTTATAGTTTGAGAAGATGTTCTGCATTCTGTAGTTTGTTTGGTTTTCTGTGTTCACAGTAACTAGGGATATAATTTGAGAGAACCATATTTATTGACAAATAGGTAAATTACTCTGTGCCTTTAGGGTAGATGGGTGTTGGAGAAACCAGAAGACATATCTGGTGCCAAGGATACGATATGAATGTTTTAGAATGACTATTGACCAGGTGTTTCTCCGGGCAACGTGTAATTGGGGTATGTCGTATGGATGTGATACTATGTGAATGAGATTTTCTGAATGTTTTTCCATAATAATGTTTGTGTGCCACATTAAATAATAGCTTTACGGTCAACTATACCAGATTTGAGCCCTCTGCTGCTTTGCTCCAAATTACATACTTGGAATCTATCCAGTACGTTTATATTTGTATCATCTACAAGATCGGAGTCAGATCAGTTTGATCGTTTGTGTGTTCTCTACCTTTTTATCCCTGCACCGTACACGAGAACAGTACTTCCATCAATGCAATCATTCAGACTCCGAAGTTGTTGTTTTTTTGCTTGTGAGGTGGGGGAAATAGGTGAGGAAGGGTGTTTTTTCGTTGGATGCTGTTGAAAAGTCAGTAATATCCAGATTAGACAACAGCTGTTGAGATGGAATCATCATCTGAAAGTGACAATTGTTTAATTTGGGTTTATTATGTAATTTATTTTTCTTAAGTGTTGTCAGTTTTTTAGTTTTTTTTTTTTTTCTTACCATAATCTTTAGTTAATTTTTTTTAAACTGTGGATTTTTTTAGACCACTTTTCAGCCAGGTTTCTTATTATCAGACACCGGATCACAATATTTCTCCAATCTCAATAGGTGTGTAATTTTCATTTTATTTTGTTTTTATTTTCATTTTTAGTACAGGTTGATATGCCAAAAAATTATCAAAAACAAAACAATATTTGAAGTAAACCAGTCACCATGAAAACGCAGTCCAATCTGAAAGCAATATGTTACAGAGCAGAAGGAGCCGAGAAGATTGATATATACCGTAGTTTTATGGGGAAAATATTCAGTATAACCTATGATTATCATTCTTCTGCTGTTTCTGGTGTTTTCAGTCCAGTAGGCGGTCCTGTGAGTGACTGACAGCTTTCTATGTGGAAGTGTGCGTACAGACATAGCGGTCAGTCACTGATGGGACCGGCCACTGGACTGAAAACCCAAGAAAAAGCAGTGGTTTAAATGATAAAAACACAGGTTATGCTTATATTTTTTTTTTTTTTTTTGTCAGTCTTTGTCATTTACTTGGTCCTAGACATATAGAGTCAACTCTATATCCACTTCTGTAAAAAGGAAAATTAAATATTCGGTGGTTATTTTAGTTTTTGCATGCCTTTTAAAATTTGGCCTTAACATGCTTGCATATAGGATCTGCTGACGTTTCGGTCAGAGATCAAGAATGCAAAATAGTTAACGCTTGTTTTCAGGTAAAAACCAGAAACATGACTGACTGCACGTTATAGTCCTTATTTGACACCGTAAACCAGACAGTAGTCTTTGCATGCATGCCCCAAAGCAGAGTCTTCACAACTGCACAGAATGTGAGACTCTAGATATATGCAATCCCACGGAGTTCCAGACAAATGATTGATAAGTGGTAATATGGCAACTTGTCAGACTGCCGGCAACGCATCCAGGATAAATGACTTTATGGTACAGACAGGTATTACTTGATGTTACTAATTTGGAGAGAACAGTATTTGGGTTGGCATCTTATGCATAAGTTGATTGGTGGTGGCACTCGGAGCCATTTAAAGAAATCCGTGTGAGCTGCAATACCAGACATAACCTTCAGACAAAAGTGGTGCTGTTTTCTTTTTCTAATTGTAGGCATTTGCTCTTTTGACAAGTTGTGTTTTGTTCCCTTCTCTTCACAGAGAGCTACTCCTCCTCCTCTCGATCCCAGCAGTATGGCACTGTGCCAAATACCTACAGCTCCCGTTCCCAGATCCTCAGCAGTGATCCAAAGATATCGGTAAGGACCTGTAATGAGAATCCAGTGGGGGTGGAGTGATCTGGTTTGGTACTGTAAATACAGCACAAATATCCTGTAATATTCATGATCTAGTGCAAATACTAGCTGGATTTTTTTTTTGTCTGGATTAGGGGCTGGCTCGTTAGGCAAGACTCCTTTCAAAATGCACTAACGGGTAATTTCCCGCTAGCCGTAACTTTCAGGGGTGCCAAGAACCAAGTAGTATTGCGTTGCTCCGTTCAGATTGTTAAAAGGAATCTGTATGCATGTTTTTTTGTATGTAATCCGAGAGCAGCACAATGTAGGGGCAGAGACCTTGATTCCAGTGATGTCACTTACTGGGCTGTCTTTTGCTGTTTCAATATAATCAGCAGGAAATTATCACTACGGGACTAGGTGCCTCCTGGTTCAACCATGCCTCAAGCCCTGATTGGCAGGTTTCTGTGTACACTGTATATTGACAGCTTCCAATCAGTGGTGTGGGTGGGGTTATACAGGGCTCAGCATTCAGAGCACTGCTAGATCTTCAGAAGAGAAAACTGTGATTGTATCATAACTGCTGCACCTACTGAACTAAGTCAGGCATCATTGGAATCAAGGGTTTTGTCCCTACATCATGGTGCTGTCAGATTACATAGCAAACACCTGCTGACAGGAGAGCTGCTCATACAGATTGATTCTTTGTTCTCGCTCCTAGAAGAGAACCCTGGTGTAGGAAGTCCATATTTCATAATGGGGGACCTAGACGTGGATTACCTTAATGAGACAACCCTTTTCTTAAACTTGATAAACTAATACAATTTTATGTTGCTTTTTTATATAACCCCACACAACTTTTGCGTTGTTTTTTTGCAGTCTGCTCGATCCTCTGGGTATAGCACAATGGGAGGTATGCGCACAAGCTACTCTTCCCGCTCCGCTGTGGATATTGGGGGAACCCAAAGAATCAGTGTAGCTCCGCAACCACAACGTCAATACTCTCGTCCAAACTCCTACCATGAACGAGTGTACCCAAGCAAAAGGGAATACGATACGATGTCTCTAAGGTCTTTGCGTATGGGCGATGGTGATGAGAGATATGACCAAGGATCTTCTCGTTCCGGCTACTACACACGCCAAATGTCTTCTGCAAGTGCCGGACCGGCGCTACAAAGGTCTCTCTCTGGAAACCTAGTCCAAGATGGTGGAACCTCGTGGGTTGAAAGAGCAGAGGTGGCACAGACTCGCACAATCCGTGCACCTGCGATGCGCACCTTACAACGTTTCCAAAGTTCCAACCGTGCTCGTGTGGCATCTGGTTCTTACGGGACACTGGCTTCAGTTGCCCCACAGCAAATGCAACAGCATCAGCAAAATCTTGTAGGCTCTAGTTATGTAAGTAATGTCATCGAGCAAACCTCTCGGGCCCCCTCCGTGCGGAGTTTGGCAGAGTCTTCACATCAAGTGCAAGAAATAAGGGGCATGGATGTGTTTGATGGAAACAAAAGTTTGATGAGTCAACATTCTTTTGCAAGTGGGTAAGTCGAAGAGAAAATCGGTGTATGGCCCAATTTTTTTTAAATATATATAAAAAATATAGATGATATATTTTTTTACTTGTTTTATTATTTATTTAGTGGTTGTATGAGATCAGAAAAGATGACCTAGTTTTCTTTCTTCAGTCTTCATGAAACAGTGTCACTCTTGTTTACAGGCGACATCTTATATTGTAGCTCGGCACCATTCACTAGAGCGCCACTTTTAGTGCTTTGATTGCTGCTCACAAGTTTTTGAGTACACACTTTTTCCATTTGGAAAAATTACATTATTTGAAGACCAAAATCAAAGTTGGCGTTATTTGTGATGTCAAATGGCCCAACCAATATAATTAAAGCAAACGTTACTGCTGTTCAGGTTTGATGACATGAACATGCCAACGGCTGTGAAATATCTTGCTGATGAGGACCCAAGTCTCCAGGTCATAGGAGCCGCTTACATCCAGCATCGGTGCTACAGTGATGCAGAAGCCAAAAAGCAGGTGAGTTATTGTTGTAGAGTGTATTCTACCCTGGCTGCAGTCCATAGAATCCATTATTTGCTCTATCCAGCCAACTTTTTTATTCTATACACTTTATAGGCTCGGAGCTATCAAGCTATACCAATGCTGGTGAAGCTCTTTAATAATCCAAACCAAGAGGTACAGCGTCATGCCACCGGGGCCATGCGTAATCTTATCTACGACAGTGCAGATAATAAGATTGCACTTGTGGAAGAAAATGGTATAAATGAGCTTCTGCGGGCACTCAAAGAACCAGATGATGAACTCCGGAAGAATGTAACAGGTACGTTCTATCTACGTGTTACTCCTATATGTTTGCTATACATGTTGAATGGAAAAAGTGGTTGGAATTCCTATTCAGAGCATTCTGAGCACCGCTTCTCTAACAGTGGCCTTTGTCGGGGCCCCATTCACAAGATAACTACAAGTCCCATTGGTGGGACTGACATCACAATACATTTATGGCATACCATGTGTACGTGCCATAAATGTATGTGGTAGAAATGCCCATTTAGTTTCTTGCTGAACAATAGTGCCTACACACTACCAATGGGATGATATATGAATGGCTTTCTTGGACGTACCAACATCTAATAAACAATTAGAATCTCTCCTACAATGTTGGGAAATGAAGTTGACCATAAATATTAGGTTTAAATGGAACCTGTCACCAGGTTTTCCCTATATAAATTATGGCCACCATTAAGGCCGTATCTACAGCATTGTAATAAGCTGTATGTATGTCCTCAAGCCCCTCTACATAGCAAAAAAAGAGCTTGTGCATGCGCATTATAGTACTGTGCTCTGCCCTCCACAGGGAAGAGCGAACTGCGCCTGCGCAGGAGCGTGATTGGGATCACTGGGTGGACGACGTAGGACACGTCATCTACATGAAGCAAGCAATTGTTCCAGACCGCGCTGTATGGGGGGGGATTATAAAAGATATTATTTGGGATCTGCAGAGGGGTTTGGGGATTTGTATACAGTTTACTAGAATTCTGTAAAAGAGGCCGTAAACTTGGTGGCTGTAGTTTTTATTGTGACAGGTTCTCGTTGAAGCGTAACTGCACTTACAGGTTACTTTTCAGAATAAGCGATCATATACATGTGTACTTGAGGAATGACTGTTTCTGGCCACTTAATAACTTGTATCCGGCAACAGCCACAACCGTTCGTGTATTTCTACTCGTGTGTCCCTTCAGCTTTTTCCCATCTCTCCATGGAGTTTTCGAGCAGCAAGTGTAATTTTGATTCCACACTGCAGACAGATTTGTAGACACTCGAGCAGTTTTTTTAGTTCAGTGAAAGTTCAGTGCAGGAAACAAAAAGTGATTCATAAGTAGGGAGAGAGGCATTTTCACTAATATATATTAAAAAGGTTCTCATATTTGTACTATTTATGAAAAAAACCACTGTAGTTAAGTCTGGCCAGCCATCTAATATGCATGAAATGTTTGGCCTACGTTGGGTGGGAAAAAGGATCAGGCATGTTAAATTTTAACATGTTTGATCCTTAGATGGCAAGTGAGATAAGCCACCAGCAGAGGTGTCTGGCAGCTAATCCTTTCCTTCTTTCTCTTGAAAAAGCCTGCACGCTTGCCGAAACTAGGGTATATGTATGTGGGGCTATCATTACGGTGACAGATCTTCCTGATGAACGCCTCATGAGTGGGTTTACAAAAATGTAATTTTTTTTTTCACCTCTTGCAGGAATTTTGTGGAATTTGTCATCAAGTGACAACTTGAAATCTAGACTGGCACGTGATACTCTCGGCCCCTTAACTGACCGTGTGCTGTCTCCACTGTCTGGCTCGCCAGGATCTGCTCTTATCCAACAGAATGCATCCGAATCGGAGATATTTTATAATGCCACTGGTTTCCTCAGGTAAAATGATAATTCTGATAA
>VIAB01001142.1:119582-139342 GCA_009801035.1 Oophaga pumilio | reverse complement strand
GTGTTTCATTGTCATAATGCCTAAGCCAGATTTATCAATGTTTTATGCCATTTACTATACCATTTATTTGCAAAAAAACACACATGATGAGAAAAGGGGGCATGGATAACATTTTGGTGTCAATTACAATATACATTGCTCAAAAAAAATAAAGGAAACACTAAAATACCACATCCTAGATATCACTGAATGAAATATTCCAGTTGTATATCTTTATTCATTACATAGTGGAATATGTTGAGAACAATAAAACACAAATTATCAATGTAAATTAAAATTCATATCCAATGGAGGTCTGGATTTGTAATGATAATCAAAATCAAAGTGGAAAATCAAATTACAGGCTGATCCAACTTCAGTGGAAATGCCTCCAGACAAGGAAAATGCAAACAATGAAACTGGGAAAGAAAAAGCACCATAGGGTCTTAACTGGTAACAAAAAGGTGGGAAGGAAAAGGATCCACTCACCTTATCTAGTTGCTACAGAGCAACATGTAACTGGCATGAAATAGATATCAGTTTCTATAAGGACATCGGTCACTAGAAGGACCAAACAGTGCGAAACGTGTGGAACGAGACATGATGTCCCCAGATGTGCTGATTGTATTCAGGTCTGAGGAACGGACGGGCCAGTCCATAGCATCAATGACACAATCATGAAAGAACTGCTGACACACTTCAGCCACATGAGGCCTAGCATTGTCATGCATTAGAAGAAACCCAGGGCCCAGTGCACCTGCGTATGGTCTCACAATGGGTCTGAGGATCTCATCCCGGTACCTAATGTCATTCAGGGTACCTCTTGCTAGCACATTGAGGGCTGTGCATCCCTCCAAAGAAATGCCTTTACATACCATTACTGACCCACTGCCATACTGGTCATGCTGTAGGATGTTGCAGGCAGCAGAATGTTGTCCATGGTGTCTCCAGACTCTGTCACAAGTGCTCAGTGTGAACCTGATCTCATCCGTGAAGAGCACAGGGCATCCATGTTGAATCTACCAATCTTTGTGTTCTCTGGCAAATGCCAATCACCCTGCATGGTGTTGAGCTGTAAGCACAACACCCACTTGTAGATGTTGGGCCCTCATACCACCCACATGGAGTCTGTTTCTGACAGTTTGAGCAGACACATGGATGTTAGTGGCCTGCTGGAGGTCATTTTGCAGGGCTCTGGCACTGCTCCTTCTGTTTTTCCTTGCACAAAGGAGGAGGTAGCGTTCATTCTGCTGGGTTGTTGCCCTCCTATGGCCCCTACCACATCTCCTGGTGTACTGGCCTGTCTCCTGGTATCTACTCCATGCTCTGTACACTGTGCTGAAACAGCCACCATTCTTGCCAAAGCTGGCATTGATGTGCCATCCTGTATGAGCTGCACTACCTGAGCAACTTCTGGGGATTGTAGACACTGCCTCTAGGGGTGAAAGCAATGACAATATGCAAGTGTGACAAAAACAGCCAAAAAGTATGAAAACGGAGAAATGGTCTGTGGTCACCCCCTGCAGAACCACTCTTATAGGGGTTGTCTTGCTACTTGCCTATCATTTCTACCTGTTGTCTGTTTCATTTGCACAAGAAATTGATTCACAATCAGTGTTGCTTCATAACTGGACAGGTTGATTTCACAGAAGTGTGATTTATTGACTTGGAGTTACATTGTGTTGTTTAAGTGTTCCTTTTTTTGAGCAGTGTATTTATTTTTGCATTTCTACATAAAAATAACAAAAAAGTAGTATTTTTAGCTTGTATAAAGTCTCAATTTGAGCTAAATTTTCGCATTGACTTGTGACATTTGATGCATTGGTCTGGGGATCTTGTCTAACAATAGGAGGTATACTTCCATGCTTAAAAATGACCTGTCAGCAGTTCAAAAGTGAACAATTTTTGCTCTTATTTTCTTTCCACTGCTCCTTAACAAGTCTCGCTGGTGTAATTTGGCCCAAAATTTATCTTTAAGGTGTGCCAATTGATTAATTATTGAGAGGTGGAGTTGAAGTGAGTTCACTAAATATTTGGCCAAATTGTGCCTTTTTTTTTTTTTTTTTTAAACATGTATGCCAGTGTCTATTAGTTGTGTGTGATCTTGCACACCCATTGAGTTGAATGAGACAGAGCTGCAGTACCACACAGGCTGTGGACTCATGAGGCACCACTTTTGGAGGTAACAATGTTTTTTTTTTATTCTAGAAAAGCCTTTTTTCATGATCCAAGGTTAAATAAAGTAACAATTTTACTAAAATATTGCACTTTTGACATGGCAAAATCTATTTATACAGTATGGCAAGGGTCTCCCAAATAGTAGTTTTGTGCAATTTTGCCAATCGGGTCATTGGATCTGGCAATCTACACACATGACCGCACACATTGAATTGTACATGCTCACTGCCTTATTGAGGCCATAATTCATCAGCTGTTGCAGGAAAATGGCCCTTCCTGAATCCCCCCACCCACCACATATACCTTCAATTTTATAAAGAAGTATTCTCAACCAAATACTGTAAGAATCTGCCCTAAAAGTGTCTCTTTTCATCTAAAGCGTTTCTTCTAAGGAAGAATGGCTCCGTGTAAATGAACGCCTACTCTCCATTGTAGGCTGATACATGGAGTCTTGTACAGCCTCTCTGCCAAGTGAATGAGTCCTAAGTAAAGGGCAAGCTTGGCCGTGTGTGGTGCGGGGCGAGTAGAGTCAGGAAAACTGTTGTTGATAGTGATCTTAAGTGTTTATTCAGCTTCAAGTGAACAAGTACAAGAGATGGATCCAGTAGCATTTGTTCTACTTCTTGGAAACCATATTTAAACCCCTCCATAGTTAAATGTGTCTTTGTATTTTCACAGTGGGCAGCTGTCCTGAGCCAGGTGGCATTGGAACAGGAACGTATTCTTAACCCAGTTTTGGATCGCTTGAGGACTGCAGATCACAGCCAACTGCGTTCTCTCACAGGTCTTATCCGTAACCTGTCTAGACACGCCAAAAACAAGGATGAGATGTGTGAGTGCTGACTATATATGACGATCCCATGACTTTTCCTCCCCTTTCTATTTAGAATACTTTTCCTTAAAGCTAGGTGTATAAAATGTTCTTTTTCCTCTTTCTCTCGATGCCTCAGCCACCAAGCTTGTAAGCCATCTTCTGGAGAAGCTTCCTAGTGAAAGTACAGATAAGAGCCCTCCTGCTGAGGTCATAGTGAACATCATTGCGGTCCTCAATAACCTGACTGTAGCTGGACCTCTGGCGGCCCGAGATATTGTATACTTCAATGGACTCAGCAAATTGATGTACATAAAGAGGAAAAGAGATGGGTAAGTAGGAGGCAATAGATGTACCCATTTATTGTGTGGTCACGTCGCTCTGTACATGTTTTTATCACTGTGTCCCATATATGGTGTAAGTTTAGAGTAGATAATACGGACATCCATTGGGAACAGCATCTGCAGTCATTAGGATGGATTTCCCAACACCAAAAAATCTCACAATGTGGAATGATGATATTAAAACTAATCTAATGTGCAACACAACAACCAGTGTTCAAAGGAATGATTGTCTTTTTAAACGCAGGATTGCACCAAAAATGGAATATTGGCACCTGATTTAGTATTCCACTCCCCTATATTAGTTGTGCAAGACGCAGCACTTTTAGGAGGCCTTTTTTATCTTATTTGTGGAAAATGAAATAAACTTCAACTCTGATTCTATCTACTATCACACAAACCAAAGTTTGGAAGGACCCTGGTTCATCTACCATATTGGTAGTCCATTGCAGTTGGACCAGAGCGCTATGAACCTCCTCTTACTTGCCAACATCCTTGGCACCTCTTCTGACTAGTAGGCATGAAAGGATGACATTGCATCTGGTTAACAAATCAGAAGAACATTGGGGAGGCTGGCTTGTAGGAAGAGGCTTGCAGGTGTCTGGTCTGGCGGCCCTGGACTTCCAACGTGGCCACTAGTCCAGAATCTTGTGAATCTTTTTGCTCAATTCTAGATTAAACTGATGAAGATCTGAGTCTGAAATGCATCTTTAACTTACAGAAATAAAGAAGTAGGAAATTTTAATGGCACTGATAATAAATTATCCAGCTTTCCCTGGTCATAAATATTCAGATGAAGGGATTTTACTCTTATAGACAGTTATGGGTTTTTCTTCAAGGATGTAGCAAATAGTAAAACAGCAGTGAGGTGAGGACATTGGCTCAAGATGACAATACCAGTTTATCTTCCCTAAGGGAGCTGGCAAAGCGTATGAAGCTCACAAGGGATTAGCGTCAGGACCAGCAAGTGCTTGGGCCCTTTATTCTCAAACTGTCTCTAGTAAGAAGACCCTAGGAAAAATTTGGGAATGAATAAGGAGGTCTACGGAAGCACAGTAGGGCCTTAAATAATTTATCTGCTTCCATACAGCTCGAAGGTTATCCAAAACTCTAGTACGATGATGTCCATGAGGCCTAAGAATCTTTTTGCTAATGCTAACTGTGCTGTCTATTGGGGGTGTTTTTAAGCCTTTTATTCTTGAAGAAAATCTATAGTTTTGGAAGGTTACTAACACGTCTCTCCTCTCCAGTTCTGACAGTGACAAGACTTCCAGGGCTGCTTCCAGTCTTCTTACAAATATGTGGCAGTACAGCAAGCTCCACCGTGACTTTAAAGCGGTGAGTAATGCCATTATTTCTTTGTCCTACAGGTTGGTCAAATGCCAAATATGCCACCTCTCAATGTCTTGTTCTTCTTTCACAGAAGGGATACCGGAAGGAAGACTTCCTAAGCCCATGATGTGTTTTCTGCCAACTACACAAGTGCCTACTTCTTTCTTCTACTCAGATCACTGAAAGAACACGGATTATCTGACTAGTTCCCCTACCACGCATTCATTTTGGCACTCTAAATACAGTAAAGCCATGTTTCTGGGGGCAGTTTGTATTTAAATAGAGAAAAAAATGCATCAGTCTGCTTTTATTTTGTAAAAAAAAAAAATTAAAAAATGAAACAAATGAAAGAATGTATGGGCTTCTATGTAAAACATAAACTTGACCTTTTCGATAAGTTTGGGTTTGTATATTTAATATATGCGAACACGTACTGTTGAGCAGTAACACATACTCTTTTGGCTAATGCTCAACAGCAAAAGGCCGATGTGTCCCTATAGTCTGATATTGAGCGATCGTTGTTGGATATATAAGTACACACCCTGTTTACACTACTCGACAACCCATTTTTAATGGAAATAGGGGAGAAAAATAAAAAATATATATACTTTCCTCAAAGATTGGTGTCACTCTTCCGTAGTGGCTGCAACTCTCGTGTGAAGTGTCCCCCTAGATGTTGCTCCAAGTGGACTGGCAATGGGTGCAGTGCTAGTCCAGGAAGTGAGCATGAATTATATTCTATTTTTTTATACTTCCCTGGGTCTATTAACTGGTTTCCCGTAGCATATAAACCCTTTTTAATTAATTTTTTCATGCATTTTTAAGGAGGAATAGAAGAAAATGCTGATTTTCTAAACTAAGCACACCGTTGTGATACCTCAAAGAAGGTTTTCTGTCGAAGTAGAGAAAAATACACTAAATAGAAGTTCCTGGTTACTTATTTGGTTATATAATTTTCTATAGAAAGCTTAGTAATGACCAATCTGACAACCAGACTTACCATTGGGGAGACTAGGAAAGCTATCTGACCACCCCTGGTGGATGTACTGGAGGTCAAATTAGTCGCCACCTAGCTTACTCAGAACGGGATATAAGAAAAATCCGCTGAATGTAATTTTTTACATCTTGACCCAAATAGCTAAAGTATTTTTTTTTAAATGCCCTAGTTTATAAGGAGCTATTTCTGAATCATGTGCCTAATGTGTTTTGGTCTATATTTGATAGTAAATATTATAAAATGCTCTTGTGGGTGCGGGCTGTTAATAATGTAAATTTCCAGCATGAATGTTGTTAAATGTGTGTGTGGCCTGGGCAGCTGTGGGTAGATTGAGCGTCAGACTCTTTCCCCTCTAGGATTTTTGCAAATGAGAAAACACTGTGTAGTTTTGTTTTTTTTGTTTTTTTTATTAATTTTAATCTCAGGGTAGCCATGTCCATGTTTTGTGCTTATGTCCTTGACTTGCTCCAATGTTCCAATGTGTTTTGTTCCTTCCTGTTTCATCCTTCTAAAATACAGCACAGTGTTCCGGTAAACAATAAACGTTTCGAATTCTATTGCTGACGTTGTTTGCTTGTGATTTGACCTTCAGGGGTTAAGTGTGGGAACTCTCCAAAAAGAAGAAAAAAAAAATGCGGGCTTCACATTCCTGGGTGGAGGTGGAATCTTCTTCTCAGATGCCATTGCCTTGCTTGGGCCTGTCTTATGACATGATCCCCTGAAGGTGAAGACTAGATTACACATATGTGCTCCCTGTAGATATTTAATGTTCTTGGAATCGCAGACAAAATGATTTTCATATCTTCCTGCTATCCGGCTGCTCACCGACTGTCTTGTTTCTATCAAACGTAGCCCTAAAAAATGGTGCAAAAGAATAAAATACTCAAAGCATTATCATGTAAAAAAGAGAAAAAAATATTAGCTGCACTCGATTAATTTACATAAAGTTATGCATCGTGTACTTCTTTCTGTTGTGTACTGTATGTGGACCTAATGGTTTTTATGCAAAAATGTAAATAAAAAAATACTGCCGGCAAGCAATCATCAAGTTGCTGCTGATGGCTCCTTATTCTTATTCCATTTATCATTTTGAGTCCGTAATGAAGAACGGCTGTGAATGAGCTCGGGGGTTTGGTCACTTCCTTAGGAGACTGTGAGCCTTCGCGGCGGGCAGGGTCCTCTCTCCTTCTGTACTTGTGTGTCCCTTGTCTAGCACACGTTTATTGTACCTGTCTATATCTTCCCTTTTCATATGTAAAGCGCCATGGAATAAATGGCGCTATATAAATGTGTAATAATAATAATAATATGTTCACCCTGTGGCAGAAAATTCTCAGCACCAATGAAGTGGGGGAGCTTTTTACCAAATCTCAGCTACGTGCATGGATACATATTGTAATCGGTGCGTTTTTCGGCCACTCGTGGTTCTCATAATTGGCTTTATTCCACGATGGAAAATCTGCAGATTGTCCATTCTGAGTGAACATGTCATCCTGATACCCCTATAACACGAGCCGATGTGCTACACGTGAGTCATTGTTTACCGTCTCGTTCAAACAAAAACATTCTATCCCCATACGGTAAAATGTTCTTTGTAGCCATGTCCTCTTTACACCTGGGGATGTGCTACGAGACAATGATCGTCAAAGCTGCATAAAATAATTTCACGAATATTTTGCTCGTTTGTTGGGTTTTTGCAGCCTGTTTAGGTGAGCCGATACTTGGATATGAGCTTTCCTATAGGCAGGTGCAGACCAGTGGATTTTCAGTCCGAGCGCAATCCGACATAAAATCGGATTGCGCTCGGACCAATGTTGGTCAATGGGGCCATGCACATGTGAGATTTTTTTCATCGCTTCAGCCTGATTCTCTCATATGAGAAAATACACACTGGCCCTTTTGAATGATCATTTCCCTAATTAATGGCTCATTAACAGGTGAAATCCAATGCAGGGATTACGTATAAATATCTTTAATCAGATGTTAACAAGAAGCCAATTTTGCTGTGGGTGTTCACAAAAGCCCTAATCACAATATTAACAAAGTATTGTGTGTATTGCCTGATTGTTTCCAGCAGCAACAACGTTTATACACTGCACAAAGTAAGCATGATCTAAACCATGAGGACAAACAGCAAAAAAATAAAATTAAGCAAATAATACATAGGAATAATGCATCCACTAATTGCAATCATAACCACTGACTAATTAAGTTCTTTATCTTGATTATATATAGTGAGGTGGCTGCTGGACACATAGCGGATGGGAGATATGTATCATGGAGGTGGTTGTCCTTTGTGATTTAAACCTGGAGTAATGCTCTAGTACACATTGTACTGAGAGGGATTAATCGGCCATGATGGGGCTGGGTTGATTGTGAGCAGCTGAAGAGTCTGGGTAGTTGTACACGGTTAGAAAATGCTGTGGGTTGGACGCTGTGCACCTCCGCAGCGTCCAACCCGCAGCATCCAGATGTTACAGCAAAGTGAATGAGATTTCAAGAAATCCCAAGTCTACTATGCGTGCACCAACACCCGTGGCTTAACTGACATAAGACAAGATAAATGTCACCCATACAATGTATTGAATGCGGTGATTCCACACAGTTCAATGAACACACGAAAAATCGCCTGCGTTCAAAATCCTGCAGCACTTTGGATGCAGCGAACATGTTCTGCGTCCAAAGCGCTGCCAATTACTGACAGTGTGCACCTACCCTTAGGCGGGATGGCTGCTCACAATATCTCCACTCCTGGATGTGGTTCACATTTTAAAAATGAGGCCCGTTTGTCTCTCACATGTGTGGAGGCGTGCAGACCTCCAGGATTGAGTGCCTTTGCTTAAGGACTAATAAGCTGCACTGTAACGCAAGCGACCAAACTGCACTATTGTATGGACTTTTTACCTTGTTTCACTGTGTGCCGGACAAGTGCTGAATATGATTTTTCCCGTGATGTGATTTATGAGGACTGAAGTAAACCAGTAGAAATTGTTCCTGTGATAACTCATCTCTGTCCCAAGTGAGTAGCATTGCCACCCAAAAAAAGTATATACATACAGTACATCTGCTTTAGAAAAGAAAAAGATGCAAATTTGATTAGTGACTGTAGCTTGGCTGTATGGTAGTCTAAATTGCAAAGGAAGTCTGAAGTCCACTTCCTGTTCAGTCACAAGCTCAGCATGCTACAGTCATTGCGCCATACTTTACACTGATAATCTGTTTGATCAAATTGACTACTTTTTATAGGTCAGGTGAGGTCTCTTTTTGAGAACTTCCACTACAGCAAGGATAGTGTGACTTTATGATACGGAGTCCCTCCACCGCATAAGCCTGCATATGTTGTATACTCAAACAGCTACAAGAAGCTAAACCTGCAATGGGATGATACAGATTTGGGTAACTACTGCATATACAGTGGCATGTAAACATTTGGGCACCCCTAGTAAAAATTACTGTTATTGTAAACACATAACCAAAAGAAAAAAAGTGTACAGGAACAAAAATGCAACTACTGTATATATTAATAAAGATTTGATTTTTTTTTGATTTTTAAGAAACCATACAATTTTAGCAAATACTGAAAAAACAGATACAGACAACTAAAAAGATTAGTGGGTGAGCTAGTCAAAAAAATTTCATGTGTACATGGATGCACCATTCACAAGTAACCATAGGGTAACAGCACCCATTACTGTACATGAAATCTTGAATTTAGCAGAATTTTCTGATGTAACAGAATAGTAATGAATCCCTATGCAATGTACAGTAAATGATAATAAATAGTAATTATGGATAGGGGATTACACAGTGTACAAAAATGGATCAGTAATACATAGATGAGATCAGCTCACCCACCAAGAGACCCGACATGTGTCTTATCAATGCAAATTCTTTTTTTTTTGTCTTGTTTTACATGGAAGTAAATAAATCCTTCCTAGAACTTTGCTGCTTGTTTCCCCACCCTCCGGAATGTCGCCTGTAATCTGCTACGTGGCTCCTGTGCTGATAGGTAACTTATTATATAATGTGTGGAACATGGATTATTATTTTTGGCTGGCAGTGGTTTCCTAGTTAGCGTTTATCTCTTAAATTGTTTTACTCCTATTTTTGTTTTACTCCTACACGCCTCTGACCTTGCTTTAAGGGTGTAATCTGCACCTGTGGGCGATGTTTTCTGTTTTAACACATTTTAGTAATTTCTGTACAAAAAAAAGCATCTGTTAAAAGAGAAATCGTTGTAAATGTACATGAAGGAAGATGTGGATATATTATAGGCTAACCTAACCAATTCATGCAGGCAAAATAAGGGCACAAAATGCACCAGTACAGGGATTAACCTTTTTTATACCCCAAGCCTGTTTCCAACTTCAGGCCAAATTTTACAATTCAGACCAGTGTCACTTTCTGGTAATAACTCTGGAACGTTTCAACAGATCCCACTGATTCTGTCACATATTGTACTTTATGATACTGGTAAAATTACTTGGACATGAATTGTTTATTTGTGAAAAAAAAATCAAAAGTTTAGCGAAAATTTTGAACATTGTGCAATTGTCAAACTTTTAATTGTTTATGCCCTTTAAACCAGAGTTATATCACACCAAATGGTTAATAAATAACATTTTCCACATGTCTACTTTACATCAGCACAATTTTTTAAAAATATTTTTTTTTGTTAAGAAATTAGAAGGGTCTTCGTGTAGGTTAAATTGATATTTGTAAACTGATGGTTATTTACCGTACTTCTTATATCAGCTCCTACAGTTTTTTTTGTGCTGTTATCTTTGTAATACAGGAATGCAGGGTCAGTGAATAATGATGTTTAATATGTTGGTTACACATTGTCCAGGCCAGCTAGTTTGTTGACTTGCAAACATTGAAGGATAACCTATAAATAATCAAACAATGCATGTTAACCTCAGCACACCTTTCCCTTGACCTGTGGATGATGGCTGGCTTGCAGAACATTAGTTGTGAACTAGATAAAGGGAATATGCATCTGTAACAAGATATCCAAACATCTAAGAGATCCAAAGGATCAGAGACTCTTTACAAAACCACAGCCAGGAACACTTGACAATACATTATGACACCATCACAAGGGATACAGATTTTACATTCTACAGGATGTAAGCTTAGGGGAGCATGGTGCCTGCTGACAAAATACAGATCTGCTCCATTGACCTCACTGAACCCATGGATTGGTTTGGGGTAGTCAGGATTTGGACCCACCGGTCACCTGAGTCCTATGGATACATATGGGAAAGCCAGGCTTGGGACCATCGGTCACCTGGCTCCATGGAGCTGTTCAAAAAAGCCAGGTTGTGACTCTCCGGTCACCTGACTTTGTACTTTAATGGACTGTCAGCTTCTTAAGCTTTTTGTTTCCTCCTCTGTGTGTGCCACAGGTGGGGGTAATTGGCTCTGGAAGCTCTGAAGTCACAGCTGCTCTCATCATGGTGAGTCAGCGGAAGGGTGAGACTAATTTTGTACCATCTTGGGTGTTTTTCTGGGACTGTTCTATGTGTTATTTGCCTGTTTTGTGGTTCAATAAAGTATTGCCACACTGTTTTACCCTCACCCTGTGTTGTCTGAGTAGTATTATGGCCATGGTAAAAGGAGAGCGGGCGTTCGGTGGGATGAGCCCTGATACATGTGGTTTTTGGCTAGCGGACTAGAACACCCACTGACCCCCATGTTGCCACACCAGAGGCGTAGCTAGGGGTTTGGTTCAGGAAGGGGGGCAAAACTTCCGAGTGCTCTCCTAACCATGTAACCCTGACTACAACTATAGTGGTGCACCCCTAATAGTGGATGTAGGAGAACCTCAGCAGATGACAGCACTGTTACTTAAAAAAATCTCTATACAAAGACAAACATCAATATTATCACCATTTGTGACATATAGTGGTAGATACCAGCCCTGCAGAACATGTAAGAGATTACAGTTACAGATAGTGACTTACAGCTGACATTCTTTCTGTTGGAATCGTTCACATTTCCCGTCTTTCTCCTCTAGCCCAGACTGACATGACAACTTCTCCAGCCAGGACTCGGCTGCTGAGATTACAACAAAGACACAACTAACTTCTCACATTTCAGGCACCGTCACCATCTATCCACAACCTCCTCAACCTGCTGATACCCCAATACTGAGCCGCTGCTGCCATATGTGTCCCTATTACTGTGTGGCACTGTGAGTTGTCTACTTTTCCTCCTACTGAAGCTCTAGATTTGCCTTTAATTGCACTTGTAAAGTAGAATGTCAACAAAAGTGCCCCAAAAACATGAAGATACCCCCACAGTGAATTTCTCCACAGTACCCTCTACAAGCACAGTATGATGACCCCAACACAGTATGATCCCTCAACTGGGACCCACACACAGTCATGCATGCAGTATAATGGCCCCACATCTCTCCACACTGTATATTGCCCCCACACAGTATGATAGACGGTGCATAAACCTTTACACTGTATAATCACTTGCATACAGTTTAAAGGCTCCCACGTAAGCCTCCAATTATTTTAATAGCCCCCCACAGAGGTCCTTGCAGTATAATGTATCCCCCCTAGGTCCTTAAAGTATAATGCATCCCTCCATGGTCCTTACAGTATAATCCATCCTCCCTTGGTCCATACAGTATAAAGCATCCCCCCACGGTCCTTACAGTATAATGCATCCCCCCAGGTCCTTACAGTATAATGCATCCCCCCATGGTCCTTACAGTGTAATGCATCCCCCCATGGTCCACACAGTATAAAGGATTCCTCCCCATGTTCAATGCATCCCCCCATGATCTATACAGTATAATGCATCCCCCGATCATCCTCATCCTCTTTACAGTTTTATGGCCACACAGTGTTCTGAAAAACAAAATACAATACTCACCTTTCCTCCTCGTTCCTCTGTTGCTCCGCAGCGCCAGCTTGTCTTCTGAAGTGTCGCACATCTAAGCGTAGAGGACGCCATTTAATGAGGTAATCACGTTGAGATGTCAGACGCTAAGGAAAAATGATGGAGAGGAAGAGTCTGCTGACGCTCCCTCCTCCATGATTGCTTTCAGTTCTATCGACACTCGGCAGATACTCATACAGTTAAACTTGCCCCCCACGTCTCACGGGCCAAATAGCGGCAGTGCAGGAAGATCGTGTCTACAGTCTAACTGTATCAGCGCAGTGCGCACACTGATACAGTTAAAAGTAGAATAGCTCCGGATGGGCCCCTCAGAGCGGGTGGCTCGAAGCGGTTGTAACCTCTGCCCCCTCCTCGGTAGCTATGCTATTGCTCCACACCATTTTTTAGGTTCCATACCACATTTGAAGTGATTTTGAGGGACCTATATGACAGAAAATACCCCAAATTGACACCATTCTAAAACTGCATCCCTCAAAGTCCTCAAAACCACATTCAAGAAGTGTATTAATCCTTCAGGTGCTTCACAGGAATTTTTGCAATGCGGAAGGAAAAAATTTCACACAAATTTTACTTTAGACCCACATTTCTTTATTTTCTCAAGGGTAACAGGAAAATATGGACTGCAAAATTTGTTGTGCAATTTATCCTGAGTACGCTGATACCCCATATGTGGGGTAATATTACTGTTTGAGTGCACGGCAGGGCTCGGAAAGGAAGGAGCACAGTTTTGACTTTTTGAACGCAAAATTGTCTGAAATCAATAGCGGGCACCATGTCGTGTTTGGAGAGCCCTTGATGTGCCTAAACATTGGAAACCCCCCCCAATAAGTGACCCCACTTTGGAAACCAGACCGCTCCAACGACTGTATCTAGATGTGTGGTGAACATCCTAAACCCCCAGGTGCTTCATCGAAGTTTATAACGTTGAGCTGTGAAAATAAAAAATCAAATTTTTCCCACAAAAATGTTGTTTTTAGCCCCAATATTTTATTTTCACAAGGTAACAGGAGAAAATGAAACCCAAAATGTGACACCATATTGCATTTTCACAAGGGGAAGTGGGTAAAAATGGCACCACATTTTTTTCCACAATTTCTGCTGAATGTAGACATACTTCATATGTGTTTGTAGAGTGCTGCTTAGCCATATGACGAGACATGGGAGAGATGGAGACTTGGGAGGGATATTTTCCAGAAATGAGCAGCAGTAGATGTTGCTGAGTGAAAATTGCAAACTGCCGTTGTAGTTCCCAGTACATTATAGTCACCAGTACATTATAGTGACCAGTACCTTATGCCCACCTCATGCTTCTGGAGACATGCACCCGTAAATAAGGTGGGCTCTCATTGCTATAGAAATGCCAAATATGTGGATGCTAAATGTGGTTTAGGCACACTTGGGCTCAGAAGCGAGGGGGGCATTAGGACTGAGAGAGCATAATTTGCTGGATTTCTATTGAGGGGCAAGGAGTCATTTCGCTTTTCCAGTGCCGTTGTACTACTAGTAACTTGGAAGCCCCCTAAATTTCCATTGACGAATGACAGACCTGAGTAGGGACTTGCTTTTTTGTGGATTAATTTAAAACTTTTGTTAGGAACATTTTACATATGGGATAACATTTATCATGTGCTCTACGCTGAGCACTTGTATGGGGGTCTCCATCTAAATCTCCAAGTGACGTGATTCAGATGAAACCCCCAAGGGATCCATTCACTATACTGAGGCAGCAGAGTTACTCTGGACTCATCTGGCCTCTGCTCAGCCTTGTCCTTCTTTTCAGAACTGAACAAAACTGTGACGGATGGCGCTTTTATGCAAGGACAACGCCAAGTCATAGACCAGATGGCGTCCACAGTGTCTCCACCTGCATCATTATAGGGAATCTTCCGCCTGAGGTTCTGTCTGAATCACGTATTTCAGAAATTTACACAGAAACTCCGATGTAAGCACACAGCGCAGAGTACAGGATAACTGTGCGCCAAGCCTTACTGTAATTTTTGGAAGTCAGAATGAACGAATCAACAGCAGGTGAAGAATTGGTTTTATTTATTTTTTAACGCCGTTCCTCATGCAGTATAAGTGATTAGGCGACTTTATTCTTCAGGTCGGTGCCATCACAACAATACCAGATTTCTATAGGGCTTGTATGTTTGGTTGCTGTCACACACTAAAAGACGCTTTTTATTACAAAAACTAGCATCCCCATATTTTGAGAGCTATCATTTTTTCATATTTCAGTCATGTGAGGCTTGGTTTTTGCAGGATGAGATCATATTTTTATTGGTACTATTTTTTGGCATATTACATTTTTTGATCACATTCTATTATAATTTTTGGGAGGCAGAATGAAAAAAAGTAATTCAGGAGTTTTTATTTCTTTAAGCCGTTCCACATGTGATAAAATTGATTAGGCTACTTTATTCTTCGGGTCAGTATGGGGGCTCCCTCCCTCTGCCTGCCTTCTAAATTCTGTGCTCAATATCGATCGCAGCATTTAGGGGGTTAATCTGCCGGGAGCGGTGTGAACACCTCTCCTGGTAGTGATTGCTGGGTGTCAGCTGTCAGAATCACTGAACACTCGATGGCAATCCCGCACGCCCAGCTTCTTTGCGTCCAAAATCACCTGGACATATCTATACGTCCAAGGTTGGTAAGTACTTACTGACCTTGACATATAGATACGTCCAAGGTCGTGAAGGAGTTTAAAAATCACGGCAGAGTGATGCGTTTTTTGCCAAGATTGCAAAGACCAGTAGTTATGATTGGACTTGGAGCCTGAGATTAAGGGGTTCTGCAAGTTTAGAAATAGTACCACACCTGTCCAGAGGTTGTACGTGGTATTGCAGTTTATCCCCTTTCGCTACAAAGTAATGCACAGAACAATCCATGAGCAGGTTTCGTGAATTTTAGGGCCGTATTACTTGCACGAGAACGGCATCGCAATCCTCAGACTGGCAGTCTGCTCTACTAACCAGAAAGTGACAGCTGTATAGAAATACATCACACTCGGGTCAGGAGAGCCGACGGCCAGTCCAAGGATTGCGATGCGATCCTCGCGCGAATACTTCAGCCGTCTGACTGTGCCTTTCTAGATGAAAACAGGTATGCTTTCACTACCTAGATGGCTTTTTTTTTAAAGGAAACCTGTTGTCATGAAGATTTTATATCTTAAACTAATGGTATATATGTTTAGGTGCTTTCAGGCTGATTAAGTCCCATACCTTGATTGAGAAATCCGTTTTGTAGTTTGAGAAATCCAGCGTTGACTTAGTATGCAAATGAGCTGCAAGTGATTTTGGTGGGACATTGCACTTGCAGCTTGCCTGCCCCATGTCTGATTGACAGGTCACTCTTTGTGGCGCATGCGCAGATCAACTTGCTCGACTACATGAGGACCTTATAAGGTTTTGTCCTGAGGATGAGGTCCTGCGTGACTTAGAAAGTTTCCAAGAATACCATCTTGCCGGCAGTCTTCATCAGCAGCGCAGAAAGTGACACATGATACCTGGATTCACCTTTGTTGTTGGTCTTTGGACCTGTGTCCTGCAGCAGATGATCCATGCGCCTTACATATTGCTTAGGGGCAACTGAACCAGGTGAGCGTAATTACTTCCCTTCATTTCCTGTTTTTTATCAGTTAAGACCCTATTTGCGCCTTTCTGCTTCCCAGATTCTCCACTTCTTACACTGTCTTGGCATTCTACACAAGGAGAAATGTTCTCTCTTACGTCCCCGGTCAGAGGCCTGTCACCCAACCAAATCAGATCTCCTGCTTTGCACTGATGAGGGGCAAACACCCCAAAATGCGTATTTGCAAATGGAGTTTCAAGTTTTGCTTCTTATCCTAAGTCATGTGACCAGGCTCTTTAATGGATGGATATTGACTTTTAAGATTGCTATATCCAATAGGTGGCGCTAGAGTCCAAGTCCTCTTCTTCTATGAAGAGGCTGTTTGCAGACATAGACAATGAATTGTATGATAATCTTCTGCTGAACATCACCACCATGTGGTAAAATGTGGTATTGCACTTATTCAAGTTGATAAATAGATCAATTAAAACCAAGGGCAACATTTTAATTAAAATATTTATATTTAGTTCTAGAGGGTAAGCATAGGAGTTTACATCAGTCCACAGTGAACGTCAAATGTACTTTATATGTAGGGATAAATTAAAGTGGCCATTCAACTCATGTTCTGCCAGTGAATAGTCCAAGAACAAAATATATTGTCTTTGGCATATGTTGCAGAAGGTAACAACATAAAACATTTTAGTGGATTTAGGACTATAATTGTTATTATGGTATCTTGTAAAAGCAATGAATAATGGGTGTGTTGTCTAGTAATACATTGCCAATTCTGGTTCATCTTGTTCCAACGTGTTGTGGTAATACAGGTCCCACCTGTTCAAGAATTAGACAGAAGATGATCGGCCAATGATTGCCCCCTTTAGAAAAGCACTATCCTACTTGCTGATGGCATCCGCCTGCACACTGACAGTTTTACACTGCCAGCAGAAGGTATTTTGGTAACACATTTGTATTATAAAATATCATAGGTATTGGGGAGCAGCCATAATTCTTTTTCATGTGTTATGTGCTGAAAATTAGTCACTAGGCAATGCCACATAATACTTCTGTATAATGCCCACATATTATTACCAAATTAATACAACTATACAATGATTAAGTGATACTGGAACACACCTGGCCTGCGTATCTCAGGCTTCGCCTTGTAGGGCCAGTTAGGTACTTATACAAGTTAATCATGTCGCCCTTTATTTGTCTCTTCTCAAGACAAAATAAATGTAATTGTTTAGTCTTTCTTGGTAAATAACATCCTCCATGTCCTTTATCAGTTTTGTGGCTCTTTTTACCTCTTCTAACTCCAGTTGTCACACTGTGACACTAAGGAAGGGGGGGCCTAAAACTATCCCCGTCCTGGGGGTACTCTTGAAGGTAGAGAGGCCTGAGTCTCCGACCTTACTATGCTGCTGTTAAACGCTGATCTGTTCCTTCCCCCAACCCATGAGTCATGGGACAGAAATGTAAGATAAATGATGCAAAACAGGAATAACAGAAATCTCTAACATACAAAAGCACTAACCAACAAGAGGGAGGAGGATAGGGACAGGGAGGAATAAATTAAATGGGATCAGAGACCAGGAGATGAACACACACGTACTACAGCAAACCCCAGATCACTACTACAACTCTACTCCAACTACTTAGATTTAGCACACAGCACAGGAAGACAAATCTTTCACAGGCAGAGACAAGAAGGTTTGGCCAGTTTTTATAGGAAGAGGTAATGACCAGATCAGAAGCAGCAGAAATGGAGCTGCATGTTTCTGACCAGCATAGAAAGGGTTGTTAACGTCTTCAGCACCAGAGGAAAGTGAATCCATTTAATATGGGACACAAATCCCATCATCTCTAAAGACCTGCGATTCATTACCCTGCGTGACCGTCTAACTCCAGGTGTGTGACACCCTCGTAACACCAGGGTATCTTTTCTATGATCTGGTGCCCAGAACTAAACTGCATATTCCAGATGAGGGTGCATTAATGCTTTGTAAAATGGTTGTAGAACGTTGCTACTTTGTGAGTACATGCCTCTTTTACTACATTACAAAATCCTGCTGACTGTAGAAAGCGAATATTTGGACATCCACTTGGTAGATGTGGCTCAGTGTGGAGAAATGTAAAGTTATGCGCCTGGTCGTTAAAAATATGCAGACAACATATGTTCTCGTGGGAGTAAAACTAGGAGAGTCACTTGTATAGAAGGACCTGTGGATACTTGTACATCACATGAAATGTCTTGGAGTAGAGACGTGCTGCTACAACAAAATCACAGCATGCCCGATTTGCGCCCTTAAATCGTATTGAACTCGATCATGCAAGGCAATGGGTCTGTTTAAAAAAAAAATTAGACTGCACTCGGGTGACATCTGAGTGCAGTCTTATTTTCACAGACTGACTGAAGGTAGAAGATGGAGAAATTTATTTCTTCTACTTCTCCACATCCGAAACAATTGGATCACATTATGCTCACCGTCTGATTAGCACAATCGGACCCATTCTCTAAGATAAGAGAAAATACGGTTTATTGTGTTCACACGTAGAATTTTTTGCTTCAGTTTTCCAGATTTGCCATGGATTTTGTTCTGAATATTACAAAAGGTGTGATTCCTGGAGAAAATGCACAATGATTCCACCCAGGAATGAGCGTGCTGCAAGACGGGAAAATCCGCAGAATGCACTGATCTCTATGTGCGCGCATGAAGTTTTGAACACCCAACCTACATGGATTGCTCTGTATAAAGCTCCAGTCATGGTCGGATGTCAAAACTTTGATTGGAGCAGCAATGTGCACCACCTTTCAATGTGCAGTGGCCTCTGCAGGGTGCTGCAGAACAGCTGCTAGTCGTTTAATAAATATGTTGTATAACTACTTTAATTTGCTGCCATTGCATAGAACATATTTTTCGAGTACGCCGTAGACACTCGGATATCACCCGTGCATGCTCAGATAACATTTTATCCGGGCACATTTGCCCAACACTACAATTGGCATGTAATATGTAATGTTATACTAGCAAAGCATGGCGCCACCTGCTGATTTTATTCCGGTATTTTTATTCCGCAATCACTAATGTATTAAGGCTTTTGCGCCAGTTTTATGATACGAAAAAGTCACACACTGTGGTGCACAAAAAGGTGCAACTTCATATAGGTTGGATTAGCAATGAGAATGAGGTTTTCACCAGATTAATGAATTGTGACATTAAAAAAGTTGTAAATTTACTCCGGCAAGATAATGGCTTAAAAACGGAGAAACATTCTAGACAAAAATGTAATATCTCAAGATGCAGCACTTTGATAAATGTGGTGCAAACGTCATCAACGGGCTCACCAGAAAAAGGATAAATGTGTGTGCAAATGTCATCAACGGGCTCACCAGAAAAAAATGATAAATGTGGTGCAAATGTCGTCAACGGGCTCACCAGAAAAAAATGATAAATGTGGTGCAAATGTCATCAACGGGCTCACCAGAAAAATAATAAATGTGGTGCAAATGTCGCCAACGGGCTCACCAGAAAAATGATAAATGTGGCACAAATGTCGTCAACGGGGCCACCAGAAAAATGATGAACGTGGTGCAAATGTCGTCAACGGGCTCCAAGAAAAATAATAAATGTGT
>VIAB01001141.1:150257-164600 GCA_009801035.1 Oophaga pumilio | reverse complement strand
TTAACAGGGCTACGTCTACGCCAGTCTTCAGCACATCTCCTGTGTAATTAACAGAGATAGTGCCAATACAATATCTCTCTCCTTGTGTGAAGTAACACAGGCGAGATCTAATATAATCCTTTAGTTGTCTGTTGCTACCCTGATACCCAAAGGGTGTTTGGCAGCAGTGACATAAACTGCATCGTGGACCCCAGGTTTGGTTGCAATCCATTATATATAATAAAGTTGTTGCAACCGAGCTCATAACAGTTGTCAATCCACAATGCACATGCGCCGAACAAACAGCCATCATTGGTCCACAATGGACCATGTGACACATCACAAGGGCTCAAATAAGGTCCTGTTAGCATAACTACTAACTTCCCCTTGAGAAAGTGGTGTATCAAACATGCGAAATGCGCGTCGGGGCTTCACATCTGGCATAGGGTCTTTCTTCCGCTCTTACATTTGGTAAGCATCATCCTCAGATGTGATTTATTTTGACTACTTTTACTTCCTTTCATGGTGTTACCCTTCTGGGGTGCTTTTAGCCATATGCCCATCTATTATCTCACTGGCACTTTATATACTTATGGGATATGTGCAATGGGTTTGTAGTAGGGAGTGGTGACCCTGGTATTTCTGTTGTTTCCAGGATAGCGTCATGTCACATTACAATTGTTTCTATGTCTATTTTCATATATACTTTTTCTAATAAAAATATTGGCTTTTATTATATCCACGTGAGTACTCCTCATTCTCCTAAAATGCATATACAGAACATATGTAGATTTTTTTTCATTTAAGTAGAGAAAAAAAATGGAAATTTGCATAAAAAGTTTTTTGCTTTCATTTCCATTTTCTGAGAACCATAACATTTTCATTTTTTTGGGATATAGGGCTAGTTGAGCGCTCATTTTATGCAACCTGAGCTGATTTTTTTACTGACATCATTTTGGGCTAGATACAATGTTTTGATAACCAATAAACCAATAAAAGTAATTCTGCCATTTTGATTTTTTTGAGTTAAACTGTTTACACATCGGATTTAATTATTTAATATTTTAATAATAATTCTGCAGCAGGACCAAATACATGTAGTTTTTATTGTTTTATTTTCAAAGGGGCAAAAGTGGGGTGATTTAACTTAGACTTTTTTTATTTTTTCATATTTTTAAAAACCTTTTTTTTACTTTTTTTCTATATTCAATAGTCCCATTAGGAGACTAAAAGCTGCGATCATCCGATCGCCTGTGCTATACATAGCAATGAAAATTTATATCATATATTATGAAGGGGTTAAGCACCAATTTTTAGGTAAGACAGTTGGATTTTATAATTGAAAAAATCTTATAGATCCGACGTAAATGTTTGTTTGCCGTTTTAAAATATCAGTGCAAGTATTACAAATAATAATTAGAGATTTTCAAGTAAAATTCAAACATACAATTCCTAAACTCAAAACGAAGTGTAAAGCTTTAATATTAGTACTGTTGAAGGCATATTCATAATGCAATATAATGAATAGTAGTTGATTAATATTCATGGTTAATTATTGAGAAAAAATACATATTCCAACAGAATTAGAGTAATGTATTTCTTCCACTACATCCATATTGCAGGAGCAAAGGTTGAACTAGGTGGACAAGTTTCAAATAAACTATTTATGGCAGCACCATATTACAATACTGCAATGCAAAGTTTTCGGGGTTCCTTACACATGGCGTCCTTCTGTACTTAAGACCTAATTTTTGAAAAGATTACTATAATTTGAGTGTATCTGGAGCAGAATTTAATATCAATTGGTATTTATAAATGGGTAATTTGTGCTAAATAAGCAAAGTATTACCTTATAATTAAGAAAGCAAGCTTACCAATTGGTACAGACATCTACTGCACTCACAAAATATTAGCACAGGGCATAAAAATAACATTCTTACACTCATTTTAATTGCTCAGCACAGGTCTTTGAAAAAGAACAGAAAATCTTATAGGAAATTTTGTGGATTCAATTGAGGATTCTCAGCCGTATTTACTTCTGTATATGAAATGTTTACTCTTTTACAAAATGGTTATTGATCACTTTATTTTTATTCATTTATGCATTTTGTTACATAGCTTAGAAAAAAATAATTCAAATGAAATCAAATAAATAAATAAAAAACTCCAAATTTACATTCGATTCAGTACTGAAATCGTTTTAGTGAATTTCAATTTTACTTGTCTGAGGTTGGTATATTTTGCCTTATTTATCTATAAAGGTAGTTGCATATTTTATCCAGAGCAGCCGATTTCCCAAATGGCATCTTCATGGAAAGATCCCAAGAAAGATTAATTATTAAGTGACATAGTGACTCAATTGGAATTACTCTGACATTTCGGAGGTATTCCTTTAGGAGATAATGGGCCAGTTTACACATACTCAGCCTATGCTGGAGATTAGCAGAGGATTTCACCAACTCTCCTAATGCAATTATACAGGATCATTATAAGGTTTACCAATGCTAACAACCTGTCAGTCACTATGCTCACCGTCGAAATCATTATTGACTTGTCAGAAATGAAGTTCCATAATGCCCACACAAATGTGACAAACTCAATGTTTTTCTATGGCTGCAAATACTATCAGTCTTAGTATTAACCCCTTCGCTACCTTTGAGATATACAGTGGGGGAAAAAGTATTTAATCCCTTGCTGATTTTGTAAGTTTGACCACTGACAAAGACATGAACAGTCTATAATTTTAAGGGTAGGTTAATTTTAATATTGAGAGAAAGAATATCAAAAATAAAATCCAGAAAATCACATTGTATAAATTATATACATTTATTTGCATTTTGCAGTGGGAAATAAGTATTTGATCCCCTACCAACCTTTAAGAGTTCTGGCTTCTACAGACCAGTTAGACGCTCCTGAGCAACTTGTTACCTGCATTAAAGACAGCTGTCTTACATAGTCACCTTTATAAAAGACTCCTGTCCACAGACTCAATTAATCAGTCAGACTCTAACCTCTACACCATGGGCAAGACCAAAGAGCTTTATAAGGATGTCAGGGACAATATCATAGACCTGCACAAAGCTGGAATGGGCTACAAAACCATAAGGAAGATGCTGGGTGAGAAGGAGACAACTGTTGGTGCAATAGTAAGAAAATGGAATAAAAAATGACTGTCAATCGACATCAAACTGGGGCACCATGCAAAATCTCACCTCGTCGGGTATCCTTGATCATGAGAAAGGTGAGAGATCAATCTAAAACTACATGGGGGGAACTTGTTAATGATCTCAAGGCAGCTGGGACCACAGTCACTAAGAAAACCATTGGTAACATATTATGCCGTAAAGATTTAAAATCCTGCAGTGCCCACAAGGTCTTCCTGCTCAAGGCACATTTGCAGACCCGTCTGAAATTTGCCAATGAACACCTCAATGATTCTGTGAGTTATTGGAAGAAGGTGCTGTGATCAGAAGAGACAAAAATTGAGCTCTTTGCATTACCTCAACTCACCGCGTTTGGAGGAAGAGAAATGCTGCCTATGACCCAAAGAACAACGTCCCCACTGTGAAGCATGGAGGTGGAAACATTATGTTTTGGGGGTGTTTATCTTCTAAGGACACAGGACTACTTCACCGCATCAATGGGAGAATGGATGGAGCCTTGAACCGTAAAATCCTGTGTGACAACCTCACACTGCTTGGACATTAAAAATGGGTCGTGGAGCGACTTTCAGCAAGACAATGACCCAAAACATACAGCCAAGGCAACAAAGAAAACTTACGGAGGGATTTGAAGCTCCGAGTTGCCAAAGAGAGCCTCAAAATCTTAATGATTTAGAGACGATCTGCAAAGAGGAGTGGACCAAAATGTCTCCTGACATGTGCGAAAAACTCATCATCAACAACAAAAAACATCTGACTGCTGTGCTTGCCAACAAGGGTTTTGCCACCAAGTATTAAGTCTTGTTTGTCAGAGGGATCAAATACTTATTTCCCACTGAAAAATGAAAATAAATTTACATAATTCATACAATGTGATTTTTTTGGATTTTATTTTTGACATTCTATCTCTCAATGTTAAAATTAATCTACCCTTAAAATTATAGACTGTCCATGTCTTTGTCAGTGGGCAAACTTACAAAATCAGCAAGGGATCAAATACTTATTTCCACCACTGTATGTTAATATTACAAACAACAGTACATAAAGGCTGATAAGTCATTTATAGAAATAGAAATGCAATAAATTATAGGTAAAAAGTCACACTCTGTGCCTAAATGCGTTCAGTGGTGCAGAACATTCCCCAGACAACCATTAATAACCTCAGTGATACAATTGCATGTATTTCTATGTGTGACCCTCATGCTTGAAGTTGAATAAGCTGAAATATTTTGAAAATTGTGTTTCTATTTTTTCATCATTTGCCTTTCATTAGCATGTATATCAACCCTGTGATTTTCATAATTTCATGACTATTCCTTCTTGATGTTGCAATTTCCATACGGAGGAGTGTTGTTTTGAATATCTATACTTTTTTATGATGATAATGTCATTTTATAAGCTATTTTCTGTGCAGTTTTTAGACTGATTAGTGAATGCAGAAAATGAATAGTCTAACTTGATTTTCCAGACCATCTGTTTGCATGGAATAAGTTTTAGAAAGAAAAAACATGCACTCTTCTTCTGCCAGTGCACAATGGCATTAACTAAGCAGCCAATACGGCTCTGCTAATTATAACCTTATAGTAAAATGGCATTTATGTATGCCAGCAGTAGAATTTGGCTTAGCACTTCTCTCCTTTATCACACCTGTTGACTTTCCATTGCCAAAAGTGCCAATATAAGTTGTCATAGTAACAACAAAATCAGAAAAAAAAGATTTGTAATCTCTTGGTGCTAATTGCTGTCACTGCACCTGCAGAAAACGTGAGCAGATCAGAATTACAGTGCTATAATAAAAGCACACAAGTTATAAAGTTAAAGCTATGGTAACAAAGATAACAGGATTGAGCAGCTGATACCAAACCTGTATAGTATATATTTTAGTTAGAGGTCTTCAACTTTAAAACTTTGCAACAATGTGATAAAATGTATTAAAGAAAACAATCCAGTCATAATGCTAATATTAAACAAATATATAGTACATATAATAATGAAAATATTAGCAAATACCTCCAATTAGAAATGTAGTATAGTTTTTCAGATTAGCTATGTCTTTTTCCTCAGGACCTTAGGTATCCATGGTTATGTCCATACAGTGACACATAGTTATTTAGTTGCTAGTGGTCGTAACTATGGATACCTAAGGTCCTGCAATTCCTGCACATGAGGAAAGAGACATAGCTAATCAGAAAAACTATACAACATTTCTAATTGGAGGCATTTGCTATTATTATTACACCTACTACATATTGGGATAGGATCTTTGAGATAGGTATACCCCTTTAATTTGTTTCACATGCATTCTGCAATATATTAAGACAATAGGGTGCTTGCGAGAACTGACATAAATACGCCAAGGTCGGCGATATAAATAAACCTACATGTTTTCAGTTACTTGAAGACTTGAGACAGCAACTTTAAGATTGTTACTATTCTGTGAGAATTACCTATTATGTTGTTGCAATGCAACACAATATAATATGTCCAGGACATTTATATAAGTATGGCAGGTTGTGTTAAATTCTAAAATTATTCTGAGACTAAATGTATTTACGGTAAATAACTCATTAGGGATTTCCAAATTTCCGAATACTAAGAAGACTTAAAATATTTAAATGAAGGAAATGAATACGCTGCTGATTCTCATTTTAAGTAGCATAAGCGACACTAAATATATCTTTGTCTATGAAAAAAACATATAACAAATGTAACAATTGTTATATAAACCGCACACAAAACAATTTGTGCAGTACTAATCCTTATCTATAAAATCCTGCAACAATATATAGCTTACCTAAATCCAATCAGATATGAGCATTTTGAGGCTGCAGCAGTCAGTTCATTCCCGCTGGCTGTTAAAGTACTGTGGGTTTCTCATATGCCGCTACAAGAATAGATGGCAAATGATTTCAATAGCAATGGCTTATTTCTTATAAGCTATTATAGATAGGTAGAAAATTGTTCACATTTTTCTTTTTTTTTCAGGTTGCCATTGGACAGCTTTACTGCATATTTGATCCTTTGTGAGAGATTGATTCATTTTAATATGTACAATTCAAGGATACTTATTATTATTCATCTGTCTATCTGCATTGCTGATGATGACCAGAACCATTGTACTGATCATTAAATCGACATCTCATCTGGTTTTGACAAAATAAAGATAATAGCAGTGGCTTACTTCCAACCAACAAAGGCAGACCACACAGCTTTGAAGGAACCTAAGATCTCATAGAGCCCGAATGCCAGACCCACGATGTCCTGTCATGGGTGGACTGTGTTTTACTGTACAATAGGTTCCTATACTCTCTTTAATTCAATTTACAAGCAGACATATGTTTTCTTTAGAGATTTTTCCTATCTTTTTACTATTGAGATGGTTGGATCAGAGAAGAGATGGATGAGACAGGGTTCACAACCTCAGTGTGCAGTGCTGAGATTTAAGAGCCATAGGGAGCTGTGTTAGCTTAGTGCCCTATACTTACTGGCTGACAAGTGATTACTGTTATCACATGCCCATGCATCGCCCCTATTACTTAAAGGGAATCTGTCAGCAGGTTTTTGCTATGTAAGCTGAGGACAGCATGAGGTAAGGGTTAAAGAAAAGATTACAATAATGTGTCACATATGCAGCTGTGTTCTGTTGTTTACTTATTCTGAAGGTTTTTATTACCTGGTGATTATCATTGTCTGGACTATGTTAGCTACAGCAGTGCATACATACTAGTCGGACTCCGAACCCTCCTGTGATAAGCATCTCACTGTCTATAGACAATGTGCCTGGTGTGGGTGGGGGAAACTTTCTGAACTCTGCTGCATTGCAAAATGTGATTATGTCAGAGTAGTTGGATTCAGGGTCTCTGCCTACATTATCTTTCTCTCATATGAGGTATCAAAAACATGCTTACAGATTCCCTTTAAGAAGACTGTATGAATGACTTGAAATCAGCTTTACAAATAATACAGTTGTGCTCATAAGTTTACATACCCAAGCAGAATTTTTGCTTTCTTGGCCTTTTTCCAGAGAATCTGAGTAATAACACCAAAACTTTTTCTCCAATCATGGTTAGTGGTTTGGTGAAGCCATTTATTGTCAAACTACTGTGTTTTCTCTTTTTAAATCATAATGACAACCCAAAACATCCAAATGACCCTGATCAAAAGTTCACATACCCTGGTGATTTTGGCCTGATAACATGCACAAATTTGACACAAATGGGTTTGAATGTCTACTAAAGGTAACATCCTCACCTGTGATCTGTGACAAATGGCAGGAAAATGGTTCAGGATGCAAAGAAAAACCCACATATAACATCAGCTGAAAAACTGGACTCTCTGAAAAATAGCAGTATGTCTGTTTCAAGATGCACAATAAGGAGGCACTTGAAGAAAAATGGGCTGCATGGTCAAGTCGCCAGAAGAAAGCCATTACTGTGCAAATGCCGCAAAGTATCTCCCCTATAATACGCAAAACAGCACAGAGACAAGCCTCAAAACTTCTGGAACAAGGTAATTTGGAGTTATGAGACCAAAATTGAACATTTTGGCCACAACCATAAACGTTACATATGGAGACAGGTCAACAAGGCCTAAGATGAAAGAAACACCATTCCTACTGTAAAGCATCGAGGTGGATCGCTGATGTTTTAGGATGAGTAAAGTACAAAGGCACAAAAAAAACAACACACACAAAGGCACAACAAAACCTTGCACACCACATTTTGAAACATCAGTATGCTTTGAAATATTTGCTTGGAGATAACTTGCTAATGCTGAATAAGTACCATGTTGTATTCAACCTTGACATGGTGCATTATTGTAAGCATCCAACTATGCTGTTTCTGTTTCAGTTAAAAACTATGTTTAAACTTACATATGTAAATGATGACCATTATAACCTGTTTGATATAATTGGTTACTCATACACCTGACTCTAATCCTACCAAATGCTCGACTTTGTTCTGGTGTACCTAAAAGAATTAATGCTGTTTTGAAGGCAAAGTATGGTCACACAACAAATTGATTTGATTTCAATTCATCTTTTGTTCCTTCACTTTGCATTTTGTTAATTGCAAAAATAAGCAACTCATGTAAAAGGAAATGTGGAATGATGCTCTGGTGGTGAAATTCAATAAAGAAATCCAGGTTAATGTAGTGGAAGTGCAGGTTATTCTCAATGCATTTCAAAGACTCTATGACTTCATCATGAGAACCACAGAAACTGATGAAGAAGTCAAAGAGAATTAGAAACGCATTAAGAATGAACCAAACTTGTGCTACATTACCATGGATTCTCTAGATATATTTATTGAATATTCACCAGCAGTGTAGCATTCCGTATTTCCTTTTACCTTACCTCTATGCTGGATTCCCTAACCTGCAGAGCAGCAGAAGGTGGGGTATACAGGGCACATCACCTAAAAAAGTTGTTTTTTAGATAATGCACTATTGCACTTGTTTGTCTCCTCAGCTCTCTCTCAAAAATAAACTAACACTATTATTTTTTTAAGGCTTTCTAATTTTACAGTATGTTTTCCACACATGCTTAAAACTTTTGCACAGTATATGTACATAGTACATGTACCATACTGGTCAAAAGTTTGGACATATCTGTTCATGTAATGGTTTTCCTTCTTTTATTTGGAAGTTGCACATTGTAGTCAGCAAAATGGCAAAGGAAAATATAAGGAGACAAGAAGTAAAAACACACGTGATAAACCAATGTATGTTAAACCTTAGATTTCTCAAGGTTGCACCCTTTTTCTCTGATGACAATTTTATATGCCCCTAGTATTTTCTCAAGCAGCCTCATATGGAATGAATCTGAACCGTGGTCATAATAAAACCGCCTCACAGTATATAGTGTCTCTTGGAAATTTTCTTTGGATCTTCTTCAGGAGCACAGAGGGACCACATGTTATCCATACTTCTGTCACATGAAGTCTAAGCATCATTTATGAGGGTTATTATCTGAGGTGCTGTCAATTTACGTTTTCTTAGGATGGTAAATTTGCTGAACTTATTTTCTGCAGCAGAGGTAATTCTCGATATTTCATTCCTGGGACGGTCCATATGATAGCCAAACTCATCATATCAAATTATTTTTTTTCATGACTACACTTGAGGATACCTTAAAAGTTCTAGCATCATTTCTTAAAGTAGCGATGGACCGTCCCTTTTCTTTACTTAATTGAATTGTTCTTGCAATATTCTGGCTTATAACAGTTGTGGAATAGAGCTCAGCATTGTAGTGACCTGCATTACCAGCCAACATTGCCTCTGCAAAACATACCTGATGGCTGCAAACACTTTCTGACACACATGAACTTTTCACAAGGCATACGTGTTCATCAAAAACCACTCTAAGTGACCGCCTAATGAAGCTGTTGGAGAGAATGCCAAGGGTGAGTAAAGCTGTCATCAGAGGAAAAGGGGGGTAAAGTTTTAACACATATTCTGGTTTGTTTCACACATTCTTCTTTACTCATTTTTTCAACATATGTTCCATTATGGCTTTGCTGTATTCAATTTGAATCTACAATGTTCACATTCCAATAAGAACAAGGAAAGTCACTGCATGAACACTGCATTGCATCTGATCACTCGTTGCTCTCCATGTTTAAAGGTAAAACATCTTAATTCCCTGCCAATCTGAAAATCTCGAACCTAGTGAATCAATTCAAGTTAATTTTTGTGATAACTTTTGTAATTAATTACTTTAAACTAATAATCCTCTTTCCATTATACTCATAGTAAAAAAAAATATAGGTTGAAAAGCACACTGGTGTATTAAAAAAAACGAAAAGGACACCAGCTCAAATAAGAATATAAAAAGAAACAAAAATACAAAAGATATATGAAGAGTAAAGGACAACAACATACAATTATAGCAAGCAGGATGGAATTCTTGTATGTTTCTTTACTTGGTTACTCGGCTAACCTTCATTATCTAATATTTAATTGTTATTACTGAATTTCTTGTCATTACACAGCTTTGGTTTTTTTTTTTACAGTATTTCCGATTCAGTTTGCTGTCAGTATATTTTGTTCATCTTTGATGTTCATGCATTTTTACTTTTTTTTTGTCTAGGACCAAACAATTTCTTTTCAGAAACTCAGAGTTTCCATAAGTTTCTGCGTACCAATATAGGATTTTTTTACAATGTTATGCCATGATGCAGAAAAATATCTTGACAGAGAAATGTGTAACTTGAAATGTAAGTCAGAACAAGCCATTATATATAAAAAGTTAGTTGTCAGCTTATCATTCTGCATCACTGCATGCAAGTCCAGATAAAAGTGCTGTATAGGGAGAGATCTGTCCATCAAGCTGAGAAGGTCTTGAAGAAATTGTCATGAATGAAACCACACAGTAGACACTTCTTTCTGTGCCCAGCTCGTCATAAAACAATATTTTGTGCAAAATTCTATGGCATTCAATGTAACATAGGGCTCTTTCTCTTGGTAGAGGCTGTCAGATTTGTGTAGGAGAACCTTTAGGATGAGTAAGGTCATCTCAGGAAAAGGTATGCAAATTAAGTCTCCTTCAGGTAAAAAAAATAAACTTTCAAGTGCCTTGGAATGTAGGTAACTTCTTTATAAGTCATTTAGCTGTGTTGCAAGGTATATAAGTGAGTTACGTTTAATAAGTGGTGCTAGCGAGTTGACTAAAGAGTATGCCACACTAAGCGAGATCGCTAATGAGATCGCTAACGAGATCGCTAAAGCGTCACTATTTAGCGATCTCGTTAGCGACATCGTTGTGTGTGGCATGTAGCAACGATGTGGCCCCTGATGTGATGTCGCTGATCGTTCACTAGCGTTCTGGACCGTTTTTTGATCGTTGGCGTCCCGCTGGTGAGCCTATATCGCTGTGTTTGGCACCTTTTGCGAAAGACGAGCGACCTCGTTTGTGACGCATATGACAGCGGCGCAGGCGGGACTAGGGTTTTTTAGCGTCACGGAGTGGATCGCAATATCTGTAGGTTCTCTTTTGCGTCACAGAGAGGATCGCAGAAGATGCAAAGCAGGCTAGCAGGACGCAGAGAGCAGGAGCGATGCTGGAAATTCCTATGAATCAGAAGCGCTCAGTACATGCTAATGACAGATCCTAACGACCACCAAAGTCGTTAAAGAGATCGCTGACCGCTGATGAGTCGTTTATGAGATCTCCTGTTTGGCAGCTACTAGCGACCTAAAAGCGATCACACCAACGATCTCGTTAGCTTGCGTCGTTATCGTGATCGCTAACGAGATCGCTAAGTGTGGCAGTACCTTTACTTCCTCTTGGAGGATAGGTAATTTGCATAATTTGCTATATGCAATGTGGGAGCTTGTGGCATTTCATGAGGCCTATGGTTAGGGTAAAATAGTTCTTCTAAACCTATGACTGAAATTTTAACATATTTTTAACGCTAAATTTTGTTTTCAAAACAAATTCAAAAACTAAGAATCATTATATTTTACCATAAAACTGACTGAACAAACTGGAAGATCTTAAAGAGTTTCAGAAGATTCGTGAGGTTTCTCTTAAAGTCTATTGCTATGAAAAAAGTCTCAGGTGTTAATCCTGTAAACTGCAAAGCTGACATAAGCCAAACACTTTCCAATATGTGACAGTGTTTTTATGTAGGCCAGGTGCAATAAAATACTTGACCTCGATTAACCAAGATTAAAGGAAAGCTAAACCGAAAATAGAAGGTCTTATGAAAACTTCTTAATAATATTCCATAAACTACGGATCACAACTGGCTTTAGAATTGTTGATACTTCACACATTTGATTTTCTGAGTATAAAAGTGGCATCAGGTGTGAATTCATGGTTATTAACAAGGACAAGCACTTGTATATTTGTTGGGGAATTATTCATAAATTTCCAGGAATGCAAGAGGAAAGGCACAATGGTGACTTCTGTGAAAAGATGTTCAAGCATTGTTATTGTACCGACATGACAGTTATTTACTAAGGAAAAAATGTTAAGAGAGTGAACGGGTAATCTTTATATGTTACATGCTTCATAAACAATTACAGTATTTGTAGTTTACCAAGCAATGAAAGTACTTTTACCATTTTACCTTTCACAAAAAATCTGCCAGGCATTTACTTTCCACACAATGAATGTTATCTATAGCCTCTTATTATAAGGTAAGGTGTATTTTCCACACATAACAGCCTGTGTTTATATTTATTCCATAATTACAAAGCCTAATTTGATTTAAATTGATTAACATTGCTCGCATAACCGACTGCTTATCAAACACATAATCATTATGCTTAGTTAATTTCCCAGCGACGATAATGATTATTGCCTATTATAAATGCTTTAAAAAAATCGATAATAAACAATGAAACTTTAATTTATTGGTCATCACCATTAATCATACATGATCATACTTCCATTGTAATGCGTTTGTCTCATCACAGGCCGCCCATTTCAGGAGCTTCCAGGCAACACAAGAAAATAAAAGTTTTCCCAGAGATGCCATGATCAGACAATTACTCAATTGTACCCGCTGCATGGGTAATGTGGTATTACATAGCCAGTGTTCAGATGAACATCTGTCTATATTAGGCATAGTATGACTTTGTGGGATCTATTCTTACAAAGTGAGTGATCCGCCATGTAATGTATATTTATTCTAATACAGCATACAATTAGGAGTTATTTTTGACAATTGCCATGATTCATCAAACCAATTTTGGCAGAATTTTGGTGAAAATTGATTTGAAAAATTGCTAAATTTTGGAGCAACTTGTAATTGCATAAATATTTGGTGAATTTTAACGTTTTCACATCAGTTTTTCCCAGCTCTGTCATAATTGACGTAACTATGACAGGAAGAGGGGGAGGCAAAGGCGTAAAGCCTCAGCTCATCTAATTCATTCATTCATGATGAGCTGTGATATTCCCTATGCCAGAAATCTCACTTCACTTGGCAACTGGAGTGAGATTTCTGGTATGGGATACAGAGGAGCATGCAACACATCAGATGCTCCACATTCATGAAGAGGAATGCATCTCTTTATGCATCAGGAGCATCTGACTCCACCATGACCCTGGTTTTCTTATCAGTTTTGATGAATTGTTGCCTATGTCTTTACTAATGTTGCCTATGCCTTTACCAATATATGTCACTATAAAAATGAGATTTCAACAAAACTTATGCTTATGCAGTCAATTATGTGATCTAAAATGTTGCCAAGATTTCTCTACCATTTATGCCAGACAGCACGGTGGTGTAACAAGGTGGCACGGGGGGATAGTTATGGCGGAGTCATTTAAAGGCACAGTCCACGAACAGCAGAATCAGTCCACACCTCAGCCCCTTGCACATAAAATGTCAGTTCTGATCCCAGCCCTGGGTCACAGTGGGTTACCTCAGTCCTGTAGCTGTTCTCCACAATGGGATGGCGTCCTCCGGATGAACCACGCTTCACACTGTATAAGGCCCAACAGTGGCAACTTGCATTTTAAAAATAAAGGTATGGAAATAAACAAGAGATGGATGGTTCCTGTTCTGTCCTTATCGATGACCACAGCCAAACCCACAACAGCCACGACGGCCAAAAGAGGAGATAGTCCATGTGCTGGAATCTGGATGCTTGAAGTCCCTTCAGCAGAGCACTCACACAGTGGCTGCAGTATTTACCCCTCCTTGGGTCAAGATAATGGTCTTTACCTCTCCTGGGGTCCAGGCCAGGCTCCCAGCCGCAGCTGAGCTTCTGCCATGGGCAAAATGTGCCAGGGCTCTGATCAGGAAGCAGGAGCTTCCTGCTTCCTAGAGGCTGCAAGTCCAGCCCACAAAATTAACCTGTGCTGGTCCTGCCTCTAACACATATAGGAACATTGTAAGGGTACAACATTAGGACATTGCAAACACAGATACACAAGGCAATAAAGATACAGACACTGCTACTAAATGGGTACACCGTCCGGGTACAGCACCAAGTGCAAGGGACCACCACGTAGGAGAGAGGGGGAGCGACGGGGTTCTCCACCACCTCCTTACACCTGCTTAGCGCTTAATATTGCATCCTTGTAGTGCAGGGATCCTGGGTTCAAATCCTACCAAGGAGAACATCTCCAAGGAGTTTATATGTAGGTTTGCATGGGTTTCCTATAACACTCAAAAAACATACTGAGTAAACTGAGTCCCAATGAGGACAGTTGTTATGTTTCGGTAACTGAGGAGTGCAGGAAAAA
>VIAB01001141.1:93593-106351 GCA_009801035.1 Oophaga pumilio | reverse complement strand
ACAATAATTAACAAAAAACACCTGCAAAGGCTTCTTAAGCATTTTAAAAGGTCCCTTAGTCTGTTTCAGCAAGCTTCACAATCATTGGGAAGACTGCTGACTTGACAAATGTCCAGAAGGCAGTCATTGACACACTCCACAAGGAGGGTAAGCCACAAAAGGTCATTGCTAAAGAAGCTGGCTGTTCACAGAGTGCAGTATCCAAGCATAATAATAGAAAGTTGAGTGGAAGGAAAAAAGTGTAGTAGAAAAAGGTGCACAAGCAACCGAGATAACTACAGCCTTGAAAAGATTGTTAAGAAAAGGCCATTAAAAAATTTGGGGGAGATTTACAAGGAGTGGTGTTATGAATGTGCTAGAGATGGTTTCTGAGCAGAAGCTCCCTCTGATGGTTACAGACAGTACTGAACCTTTCAGCGAGGAATGGCAAAATGGGATCACTGACTGGTCTGATATAAGGGAGGTTCCCTCCCATGATGGCTGCCGGTGATCAATTGTTCTTGTCTCAATTGTGGTTCCTGGTTCATTTGGAAGTTTTCTGAGTCTTGCCTGCATCTTCTGCTTTCAGATAAGATATTTTCTGCTTTTATTTTTGTGCTTGCTTTTTGCATAGTTCCCTGCACTTCTGTGGAGGTTTGCCGGGTCCCCTCCTGGGGGCCTGTGCTCCTCTCAGTTTATCTAAAGCCACTGTTATTTGTTCAGATAGCTTTCCTCTTTCTGCCTTTAGGTGTAGTTATCTCTCAGGCTGTGATGAGGCGTCTAGGATCAACGTAGGAATGCTCCATGGCTACCTCTAGTTGTGTGGTTAGTTCAGGTTACTGCAATTCAATAGATTCCAGCCTCTCTGGTGTATTGCCGTATTTGCTTTTTCTCCTCAGCTACCATAACACAACAGAGTGGACTGTTGCTGGAGTCTTTGCTTCAAGAGCCACCACACACAGACGTATCTAGAACATGGGCTACAAGTGTCACATTCCTTGTGTAAAGCCACTCGTTACCAATAAACAATGCCAGAAGCATCTTACCTGGGCCAAGGAGAAAAAGAACTGGACTGCTGCTCAGTAGTCCAAGGTGTTGTTTTCAGGTGAAAGTAAATTTAGCATTTTATTTGGAAATCAAGATCCCAGAGTCTGGAGAAAGAGTGGAGAGGAACACAATCCAAGCTGCTTGAGGTCTACTGTGAAGTTTCCACAATCAATGATGGTTTGGGGAGCCATGTCATCGGCTGGTGTAGGTCCACTGTGTTTTATCAAGACCAAAGTCAGCGCAGTCATCTACCAGGAAATTTTAGAGCAGTTCATGCTTACATTTGCCGACAATCATCTTGGAGATGGAAATTTCATTCCCCAGCAGGACTTGGCGCCTGTCCACACTGCCAAAAGTACCAATACCTGGTTTATAAACAACAGTATCACTGTGCTTGTTTGGCCAGCAAACTCGCCTGACCTTAACCCCATAGAGAATCTATGGTATATTGTCAAGAGGAACATGAGAGATGCCAGACCCAACAATGAGGATGAGCTGAAGGCTGCTATCACAGCAACCTGGGCTTCCATAATACCGCAGCAGTGCCACAGGTTGATCACCTCCATGCCAAGCCTTATTGATGCAGTAATTGATACAAAAGGAGCCCCGACCAAGTATAGCGTGCATTTACTGAACATACATTTCAGTAGGCCAACATTTCTGATTTTAAAATAATTTTTCAAGCTGGTGTTATAATGTATTCTAATTTACTGAGATAATTACTTTTGGGTTTTCATTGGCTGTAAACCATATTCATCAACATTAACAAAAATAAACACTTGAAATACATCACTCTGTAATGACTATATGAGTTTCACTTTTTGTATTGAAATTCTGAAGTAAATTAACCTTTTGATGATATTCTAATTTAGTGAGAGGCACTTGTATATAGAGGTAAGTGCACTTACAGAAGATTTTCATAAATGCCAACACATGCCAACACAAGAGGTTGCCAAAAGGAAAATCACGCATGTGCAAGAATTATGAACCGAAAGCAAATGTGAGAGGATTGGAAACCAAAAAGCTCCAGAAGTAAAGAAGAGAGCAGAGATGAGTTCCACCTGCCGGAATAAGAGGTCTGGAAGTAAAGTTGATATACTGTATATGCGTTCCAGCCTAATGAATGAATTTCAGTACAAGATAAATGACCCAATATGGCGATGGAGAGTATGCATTCCAACAAGTAAATAAATCGCAGCACAAGATTGATAGCTGGATGTAATTTTGGTAAGTATGCGCTCCAGCATGAAGGATGCATTCCACAACAAGATAAAAGGTGGAATTGCAATCCACAAAAGAATGAGATGAAAAATAAGTAATTGAAATATAAATACCAAGGACAAAATAAATATGACAATAATAATAAAACCAATGAAGAAATAATAATATATAAAAAATAAAATGGATAAAAAGGAAATATGTGAAAAAATGTAAAATAGTAGCTGAGAAAATTGTGCAAAGTGCAAAATACCCCAATGCAAGTTATAACCAAGAAAAAAAGGAGAAAAAGAAAGCAAATATGGAAATATGGAGACAAGACGAAGATAATAAAAAGTGTGAAAAAATAATAAAATAAATATTTTTTTTCTTCTTCTGGTCATGGTTGTGGTTCCAGGAGTTTTGAACAGTCAGTGTTCACTACACAATGAGCATGCAGGACGTCAGTGAAGAAGAAGCTAGCATAAATACATTATGCTCACTGTGTAATAAGCTCCAATTGTTCACAACTATTGCCACTGCCTCGATGGCTGGAAGCAAGCTACAGCAACCAAGATGATGAGAGTCGTACGCTTCAAAACAATGGGAGGGCTTCAGTTTCTACGTCAATTACAAAATGTGGAGCAGTTTCTTTAACCACTCTCTGCCATTGGGCATACTATTCCATCCATGTGACCTGGGACTTAATTCCCAAGGACAGAATTGTGCGTCATACGCGATCAGCCGTGTTCACGGGGGGAGCACGGCTGATCGCGGCCGGGTGTCAGCTGATTCTCACAGTTGACACTTGGCACTGAGTGTCAGGAGTGGTCACGGACTGCTCCCGGCACTTTAACCCCCGGCACACTGCGATCAAAGATGAGTTCCGGTGGCATAGGGAAGCATCGGGCAGGGAGGGGGCTCCCTGCATGCTTCCCTGAGAACCTCAGAGCAACGTAATGTGATCGCGTTGCTCAGAGAGCCTCGTCACTGCAGGCCCCTGGATCCAAGAGGTCCGCGGGGTCCTTCTTGGTCCTGCAGGGAGGTGGCTTGTCAGTGATTGCTGAGAACAGGTGTAGGCAAGCAATCCGACACTATACAGAGATGTCCCACCCTGGGACAAAGTAAAAATGTAAAAAAAAAATAAAATTAAACATGTGTAAAAACATTTTTAAAAAATCCCTAAATAAAAAAAAAATATTTCCCCAATAAACACATTATCATTATGTAAATAAAAAAACAATAAACGTACACATATTTAGTATCGCCGTGTCCGTAACGACCCGCCCTATAAAACTATCCCTCTAGTTAACCCCTCTTTAGTGAACCCCTTAAAAAAGGCAAAAAAACAATGCTTTATCATCATACCACCGAACAAAAAGTGGAATAACACGTGATCAATAAGACAGATATAAATAAACATGGTACTGTTGAAAACGTCATCTTGTCCCACAAAAAACGAGCCGCCATACAGCGTCATCAGTGAAAAAATAGAAAGTTATAGTTATAAAGTGATGCAAAAATAATTTTTTTTTACATAAAATTGTTTTTATTGTATAAAAGCTCCAAAACATAAAAAAAGATACAAATGAGGTATCGCTGTCAAAGAATAAAACTGCTTTATCGATTTTACCACACGTGGAACGGTATAAACGCCCCCCAAAAAGAAATTCATGAATTGCTGTTTTTTGTTCATTCTGCCTCCCAAAAATCGGAATAAAAAGCGATCAAAAAATGTCATGTGCCCAAATATGGTACTAATAAAAACTTCAACTCGTCCTGCAAAAAATAAAACCTCACATGACTCTTGGACAAAAATATGGAAACGTTATGGCTCTCAAAATGTGATGCAAAAACTATTTTTGAAATAAAAAGCGTCTTTTAGCGTGTGACAGCTGCCAAACATAAAATCCCGCTATACATAGTAAATCACAGCCCATTTATCACCCCCTTAGTTAGGTAAAAATAGTAAAATAAAAAAAAATGCATTTATTTCCATTTTCCCGTAAGGGTGAGGGGTGTGTTAGGGTTAGGTTTGTGGTTAGGATCAGGGTGGGGATTAGGTTAAGGGGTGTGTTGGGGGTAGGGCTGGAGTTAGAATTGGGGAGTTTCCATTGTTTAGGCACATCAGGGGCTCTCCAAACGTGGCATGGCATCTGAACTCAATTCCAGCCAATTCTTCATTGAAAAAGTCAAACGGTTCTCCTTCCCTTAAGAGCTCTGCCATGCGCCCAACAGTAGTTTACCCCCACATATGGGGTATCAGCATACTTAGGACAAATTGCACAATAACTCTTGGGGTCCATTTTCTTCTGTTACTCTTGTGAAAATAAAATATTGGGGGCGAAAAAATCATTTTTGTAAAAAAAAGATTTTTTATTTTTATGGCTGTACGTTCTAAACTTCTGTGAAGCACTTTTGGGTTCAAAATTCTCCCCACACATCTCTATAAGTTCCTTGGGGTGTCTAGTTTCCATAATGGGGTCACTTGTGGGGGTTTCCACTGTTTAGGCACATCAGGGACTCTCCAAACGCGAAATGATGCCCACAAACTATTCCATCAAAGTCTGCATTCCAAAACGTCACTACTTCCCTTCCTAGCCTCGACGTGTGCCTATACAGTAGTTTTATCCAATATATGGGCTATCAGCGTACTCGGGACAAATTGGACAACTTTTGGTGTCCAATTTCTCCTGTTATCCTTGTGAAAATAAAAAATTGGTGTCTAAAAGATCATGTTTATGGAAAAATATATTTATTTTCATGCCCGGGCATTATAAACTTCTGTGAAACACTTGGGGGTTCAAAGTGCTAACCACACATCTAGATAAGTTCCCTGGAGGGGTCTAGTTTCCAAAATGGGGTCACTTGCGGGGGTTTCCACTGTTTAGGCACATCAGGGGCTCTCCAAATGTGAGATGATGCCCACAGACCATTGCATCAAAGTCTGCATTCCAAAATATCACTGCTTCCCTTCCGAGCCCCGACATGTGCCCTTACCGTATATAGGGTATCCGCATAATCAGGACAACTTTGACAATAACTTTTGGGGTCCAATTTCTCCTGTTACTCTTGGGAAAATAAAAAATTGGGGACTAAAAGATCATGTTTGTGTAAAAAATATGATTTTTTTATTTTCATTCTTGGGTGTTATAAACTTTAGTGAAACACCTGGGGGTTCAAAGTTCTCACCACACATCTAGACAAGTTCCTTGGGGGGGTTAAGTTTCCATAATGGGAAACTTGGGGGTTTCCACTCTTCAGGCGCATCAGGGGCTCTCCAAACGTGACATGTCGTCCAGCCAATTCTGTTTTGAAAGAGTCAAACGGCGCTCCTTCCCTTCTGTGCTCTGCCATGCGCCCAAACAGTGGTTTACCCCCATATATGGGGTATCAGCTTACTCAGGACAAATTGCACAATTACTTTTGTGGACTTGTTAACCTTGGAAAAATAAAATATTGGGGTTGAGAAGATCATTTTTGTGGAAAAATTATGATTTTTTATTTTTACGGCTCTCTTTTATAAACTTCTGTGAAGCACTCGGGGGTTCAAAGTGCTCACCACACATCTAGATAAGTTCCTTAGGGGGTCTAGTTTACAAAATGGTGTCACTTATGGGGGTTTCCACTGTTTAGGCACATCAGGAGCTTTCCAAAGGCAACATGGCATACGATCTCAATTCCAGCTAATTTTGCATTGAAAAGTCAAACAGTGCTCCTTCCCTTCAGAGCTCTGCCATGCACCCAAACAGTGGTTACCCCCCACATATGGGGTATCAGCGAACTCAAGCTAAATTGCACAACAACTTTTATGGTCCAATATCTCCTGATACTCTTGGTAAAATAAAAAAAAATTGGATTGGAAGTAAATATTTTGTGAAAAAAGTTAAATGTTAATTTTTTTTAAAGCATTCCAAAAATTCCTGTGAAGCACCTGAAGGGTTAATAAACTTCTTGAATTTGATTTTGAGCACCTTGAAGGGTGCAGTTTTTAGAATGGTGTCACTTTTCTGTATTTTCTATCATATAGACCCTCAAAGTGACTTCACATATGATGTGGTCCCTAAAAAAATGGTGTTGCAAAAATGAGAAATCACTGGTCAACTTTTAACTCTTATAACTTCATAACAAAAAAAAATTTTGCTTCCAAAATTGTGCTGATGTAAAGTAGATATATGGAAAATGTTATTTAGTAACTATTTTGTGTGACATATTTCTCTGTTCTAAGGGCATAAAAATGCAAAATTTGAAAATTGCAAAATTTTCAACATTTTTGCCATATTTCCATTTTTTTCATAAATAAATGCGTTATTTCGAAGAAATTTTACCACTATCTTTAAGTACAATATGTCACGAGAAAACATTCTCAGAAACGCCAAGATCCATTGAAGCATTCCAGAGTTATAACCTCATAAAGGGACAGTGGTCAGAATTGTAAAAATTGGCCTGGTCATTAACGTGCAAACCATCCTTGGGGGTTAAGGGGTTAATATGGATACTATAATATTCACCAGAACAACAAACAGAAGCATCTTGTATATTTAGTATATCAAAATTATACAATGTCCATGGCAGTAAAAAGAAGTCATAGCAATGTTTTGATTATAGAGATAAAACCATAATATCGTAAGAGCATTATGAAACATCTAGAATTTATTGGACAGCTGTCCTGAACCATTATAACCTCACACCTGCAGTACCTTGGACAGCTGCCTGCTAAGACTTGGCTGCTGCTCAGGTTTCTGATTGGTTAAGGTCATGTCATTTCAATAAAAGCCTGACGGTTGATACTTCGGCCAGGCCATTCAGCAGTGACACTTGGCTACCGCTGATCTACTGATAGAAGCTGTCTTGCCCAGAAGGCTTGCTTCTGTTCCGCTCATGATACTTCCTGTCTTTCCAGGCCATTTGTTAACTTAGCCTAGTTAATATTCCAGCATTGTAAAGCTGAGCAGTAAATTGGCATTCTACTGCAGTGAGGATTACACTGGTCAGCACATGTGATGTGCATTTGGACATACGGGGAATATACTTTACACTCATTTCAACAGTGGAACTTTGATAGCTGTCAGCAGAATACGAGATCTATAATAAAGTTAATGGACCTTCATCTGCAATAAATAGTAATTTTATTTGACTAAAAGCAACAGAATTACTGCCAAGTGCAGAACATAATTTTGTACCATTATACGTATTGATAGTATTTTACAGTTGGTACGGCTATAAGTGAACACTTTCATAAACTGCACACATTGGTGTTTTAGTTTGATTCTTGGTGCCAACGTCTTTAACAGTAAATAAGCGCTGCTGCATATTCAATCAATTTGCCCAAATGCATATTTACTGCAGTTCTTACCGATGCTGCTGAGAACAGCGGTCTACAGTCATGTCAGTTCACAGATTCTCCAATGCTGCTAGGGTTAATTGTGCAGAACTAGAACACTGCACTAAAATGACAGTAACCAATCAAATCCTTTCATTGTACATAATCATCTAGAGAGATAAAAAGATTGTGGCTTGCTGCCATAGCTGTTGGCCGTGTATCATAGTCATGCAATTTATGCTATTAATAATGCAGTTCAAAAGTTTACCGGGAGCCATATTCACATACGTATTTGGCCTCAATTAATACTATTGAATTTACAGGGAAAAGAAGCTACAGATTCATAATTTATGACACATTTGGTCTTGTAGGATGATGTGACCTCACCCAACAGGAGTCACAATGTACAAATAATCATAGAAATGAAGAATATACAGTAAGGTAACACTTACAGTAAGGTTCTCTATGATGATTTTGTACACTGCTTGACAGTATAGCATGTAGGAACTGAAGTGGAGCAGTTGCAATCGCACCCGGGCCCTGGATCCTACAGGAGCCCAAAAAGTCCTCTTGGTCCATATATGAAAAGACCATTACTATCTCCAACAGTTGATGGGCCCTGTTTGAGATTTTGCTTTAGGGCCCACAAACTTCAAGTTACACCACTGAACAGAAGAAGTTGAACAATTACCCATTGAACATAAATGTAATCTGAAATTTAAGCATCATACACACAGTGACACAAAGGTAGATAAAATAAAACCCTATAAATGCATGGATTAAATTATAGGAAAGATGTATATCTTCGTACCGTGTTAGCCAGTAGATAGAAAAATATTTAGACTTGAGAGTCCTCAGTGGTTGATACCTTTTAATGGCTAACTGATAGCCATTAAAAGGTGTCAACCATTCTTCAGTTAGCCATTAAAAGGTATCAACCACTGAGGACTCTCAAGTCTAAATATTTTTGGATTAAATTAGTTTCCTGACCATATCCGACAGGAAATTATCTCCAAATCACCCCATAACATGCACTGTCCTCCCTCCCCCACAGCATCTAGCTCACTCTCTGATTTTGAACCAGTCACAGATGAAGAAGTAATCAGGCTCCTTGCATCTTCTCGCTCTATCACTTGCACCAGTGACCCCATTACCTCACATCTCCTCCAGTCTCTTTCCCCTGCTGTCACCACTCACCTAACAAGAATATTCAACCTCTCTCTCTCTGTCTTCCGGTATCTTTCCCTCCTCATTTAAGCATGCCATCATACATCCGTTACTTAAGGGTATGAGCACACGTTGCAGATTTGCCTGCAGAATTTTCTGCATAGAATCTGCATCTCTTGGCAGAAAACGCTGATGCGGATTTGATGCATTTTTTATGTGGATTTTCATGCGTTTTTCCACGCGGAGTTGTATGCGTTTTTGTAAGCTAAATAAAGATATGTTATTTAAAAAAAAAAGATTTGTGATGTCATTTCATGTCCAACCCACACTCCATTACACACAAAGATGGACAGATGATAATAGATAGATAGATATGGGATAGATCTATCTATCTATCTATCTATCTATCTATCTATCTATCTATCTATCTATCCCATATCTAAGAGTCCAAAGAACAGCAACATATCTATCTATCTATCTATCTATCTATCTATCTATCTATCTATCTATCTATCTCATTCCTTCTATCTATCTATCTATCTATCAAATATCTGTCTATTTATCCCATATCAATCTATCTACAGATAGATAGATATGGGATAGATAGATACATAGATATATCTATAGATAGATAAATAAATAGATACATAGATACATCTATAGATAGATACATAGATATATCTATCGATAGACAGATCTATCTGTCGATAGATCTATCGATCGATAGATCTGTCGACAGATAGATCTATCTGTTGATAGATTTATGTAGCGATAGATAGATCTATCTATAGGCTGGGGTCACACTTGCGAGAAACTCTCACGAGTCTCGCACCTCAATACCCAGCACTGCCGCAGGCACTCGAACCAGAGGGTTCAGCTGCATAGAAATACATGCAGCCGCATACTCCTGTCCGGAGTGCCGGTGGCAGTGCAAGTATTGAGGTGCTTTTGTTCGGTTCTTTTGTTTGTAATCGTGTTGCAACACTTCTGAACATTATGCTGCGGTTTACACTGCTACGATTCACATTGCCATGCACATGGAAGATTTGTGGACCAGAATTGTTCTTTTTTTTATTCAGAAACAGCTCCACACTTGTCCAATGACTGTGTCTGGTATTGCAACTTTGGTAAAGGAGAGATTATTACGATGTGTTGAGGCTGCATTCACGAAAGGATGAGATCTGGAGAGCATAAAAGCAAGGTTCTCCATTCACACCAATGCGTTCCGGCACCGTTCTCATGGTATGGTATTGCAACTCACATGAATTGGAATTAGCTGCAATATCCCACACATCCTGTAAACTAGAGTGGGCTATTTACTAATAAAAATGGAGATCCCTTTTCTTCTTATCCCAGATAACCCCTTTTGAACAGTAAATAAATGTATTGATAGCTAATTATATACAATTACCTTATGCATCCATGAAACACAATAACTTTCATTCCAAATTGAATCACAACAATAAATGATGTGCTATGGCCAAGTCATAGAAATCAAAGTTACTATGTATTAGTATATGTGTTTTCCAACTTGAAAATAAATATTGTGAAAAAACAAGAGTCTCCATTGTGGCAACCTCTGATACCTTTCATTACTTAGCACAATACATAGCGGACATGTACAGCAAATTAATTAGCATTCTTGCCACTGCGACTCATTGATACTGTGCAACTTTCCAGAGGTTATAAGGGAATGACACTGGAGTCTACATTGTGAAGCAGCTGCTCCTTCTATATTCTGGAGCTGTCACTTTGTTTTTTAACATTGAGGCCATCATGATACTTCATCTTAGTACAGTGCAATTAATGCGAAGGTGACAGATCTGTCATCAAGTCTAAGAATCACTACTTTAGTGACACCATAATGTCAGCGACGGAGCATTGTTTGCAAAACTCTTCCTTTTAATTATAAACATCAGCAAGCCCATAATATAATACCTGGTCATTAATAGAATTTGCTTGTGGTAACAGTCACAGTAACAACACGTAAGAATACAATTCATTAGTTTTCTTGTTTCCAGTTTATGAGGCTCCTCGGAGATGCGGCGCGTACTTCATAAGGAAGAACCAATAAGGAACCCTCAAGTCAATTATATTTAAATTTTCAATTCATCAAATACATTGGTTTTGCAAAAGGAAGTCGCTAGTTTCTTCCAATACTGTTTATTGACTTTGATGAAATAAATAGGATGCGGCGCTGAACCATTTCTAACTAACTTCGGCTTCAGGTAATTTCTGAAGGAAAGGATCTTTTTAGAATAATTGGATTCCAGATAAGTCATATTTTCGGTTTTGCATTCTAAAGAAATAAGCAATAGAGCATATCGAAGAGCTCATAAGACACAATGGAAAAAAATGACATGCAGTATGGCCACCTACTGGTCATACTCGGAATAGTCACAAAAAACGGTACGTCTGCAAAAGAAATGTAGTAAACACCCAAAATGTTAAATCTGTTAGATGAGTATTTGTAAAGTTATTCATCAGCATTCTGATAACCAATCATTTTACTACTACATCTGCAGACCCTGTAAGTCAAATGTAAGGATTTATTCTAAACGAAAAATGACATTACAGATATTTTACTACTCAAGATTCATAATAAGAGTGCCAGCGCTTGTAATTGATAGAGTTAAACAACATCAGGTCTGGCCTCAAGGGAAAAGGACATGTAAGCGTTCTTCTAAAAACACACATGTAAGAGAGAGTGCAGCTCAATCCTACTCGCTTTAGTGAGACTGCGCTGTAATGTTAGACACAATACATGGACAAATGTAATGCAGTTTGTGGAAGAAAACAGGGATTTAAGGGGTAACAAGGGGTCTCCTTGAGGAGAGTGGCAAGTCAGGCATGGCATGTAAGAGTGAGAAGACTTGTATGCCATACATGCTCCTTTGGGCTTGTATCCTAAGTCATATGGCAAGGCTTCATAAATTATATTGACTTTTAGAATTACTAAAAGTCTTCGCTGAAGAGGCAATTTGCATATAGAAGAAAACACACAAGTCTTTGTAATTTGGTACAACACTAAAGCCTTTGAAACTTGGAACCTTGAGACTTTGGGGAACCATGCTCAGTCAAGGTAAGGTTGTTATTTTTCACATTCCTGGTTGTGCTGTGAAATCATGCATTAGACTTTTGGACAAATATAGGGGTAATTTTACAGACAACCTTCACCGAGTTGGGGCACCTTTATGGTTACCTATTATGGTGCCAACCTTGAAGGTTAGGTACAAGTTTTATTAGGGTCATTTATTAGCTAAAAACTTGAACCTATAATTTCCTCTACTGCCTTGATTGGATTTTGTTCCCCTATTCAAGCTCATTTACTATGGTCGTATTGTATCAGCATTTTTATATATTAGTGTTACTTCCCGCTTGGGAACTTACCCAAGCCTAATTCTAATATTTATATCTATAAGAGCTAGCTCACATGAGCATAAATTCTTATTTGCAAGAGAATAGGTTTGATTATATTAAGGACACTCCGATCAAACCCTAATCAGAGCTTGGTAAGGGTGTTAGCATGGTTCGAGGATTGGAGCACACTGTCAGGAGAAGATGGAGAACAACATTTCTCCATTGTGTGAATCTGCAGAAATTGGACTGCATTCAGAATATATCCGAGTGCAGTTTGATGTTTTCCATGCACTCATAGACTTGAATGGTTGCGTGACATCCAATATGCTGCCATTTTTTTCTCATGCAAAATCAGCATGTGAAAAAAATGCTGATCAGCACTGAGACATAGAATGAAATAGGTACGAGTGCTATCTGATAAATCATCAGATATTACTCGTCCAATGTATATGCTCTTGTGAGTGTTATTTCCTTTTTTAGTATGCTTTTAAATGAATAAAATTATTGTAATGTTAATATTGTTTGTTTCTACAATACAATGCTAATACTGCCCCAACTTTCCCCAGTGCACAACCCCCACAAAGCAAACTATACATAACACTTAAAGAAACACTCCTCCTCCCATTAAAGTTTTATCCTCTTAATTAGTGTTGAGCGATACGATACTACAAATATCGGGTATCGG
>VIAB01001141.1:78818-90946 GCA_009801035.1 Oophaga pumilio | reverse complement strand
ATTTTTCTCTTTTCCATTAGGTCTATGACATCATATGATTAAAAGCTGCCTAGCTGAATCCTTCTAATCTTGTTGTAGAAATAGGAGATCAATTTTCCCTGTATGACTCATAACTGCAAAAGTCCCTGGCAGGGAAATGATAAATGCATGAAAAAGAGACTTCCTGTTTCTAATAGAGCAGAGAAAAGAGAATTAACTGGGTAGAAAGGCAAAATGAGCAATTGTAAGTACGCAGTGCTGTATAATATGATGACTGCAATCTATTAAGAGAATAATAACTTTGAAGTGAGGAGTTATCTTAATGGATTACAATTGGTGTTGACCATATTTAATCTTTGCAAACTAAGTAAAATTTTTACACATTTGCTAAAAAGTAACTCAGACGGGCTTAATGTTTCCTAGTATGTCTTATGTCCCTGTTTCTGAAACTTTCTGAGCTTTGCTTCTATTTTATTACTTTGTTTCCTCTCCTGGGTCTGTTTTGTGTATACAACACAGACAGTTTAGTCCTTTAAGATAAAATATGAGCATTGCATTCCTCAGTCTAACCTCTGGCAAAATGAAAAGCAGCCAGAAAAAGTTTTTTTTTCAAAACGGGAATACTTATACTTTCTAGTTGGCGCAAATGTCTTTTGGCTGTATAAGATATATCTTTATCCCCTGTTAAAATGACATGGTTATAAAGTTAGAACATGTTCAGATGAGCGTTTTTAGCATCTGTGATCTGTCCGTATGCAAAACTGATACCACATAGACAGCACAAGCACCAATGCAAGTCAATGTGGTAGTTCACATGACCGTTTTTACAAATGGACCCTTATCTGCGTGTAAAAAATCACTGCGTTACTTTGATGTGTATTCTGAAAGAGACTTGTCAATTAGAAGTCAATAAAACGGATCATATACAGGTTACTATTCATAGGTCATGTGTTTTACACTCATCCATTACAAATGTAAGAATAGAAAACTGTATTTGTCCTTTATTATATATTAAATTGTTCAGGGAAAAAGTTGCATGCCATGCGCATGTTAAAAACAGACATACGAATGGCACAGGGGTGTAAAAAACAAATATACAGATACAATAGAGATATAAAAAGGGACACATAGACCACAAAACAACATTAGAACTACTTTCCCGTTAGGTTAAAATATTTCACAAATATTAAAGAAGCACTCCTCCTCGTATCAACGTTTTTATGCTCTTAATATATTGCAGTCATCATATTATATAGCACTGTGTACTTACAATTGCTCTTTTAGCCTTTCAACCCAGATAATTCTTCTCTTTTCTATTAGGTCTATGAAATCATGTGATTAAAAACCGATTAGCTGAATCCTTCTAAGCTCTATGTAGAAACAGTAGGTCAATTTTTTCTGCACAAGATATGTCACCGCAAAAGTCTATGGCAGGGGTGAGAAGCATAGCAACTGGGTCAGGAGTTGAAGAGGGGAATGATAAATACAGGGACAAGCGGCTTACTGTTTGTACATAGAGCAGAGGAAAGAAAATAATTAACTGGGTAGAAAGGCAAAATGAGCAATTGTAAGTACATAGTGCTGTACTATATGATGACTGCAATATATTAAGTGGATCAAAACTTTGATGGGAGGGATTATTTAAATAAGAGACAATAAAGTCGAATTGATGCATTTGACAGATTCCATTCATGAGTCATCTGTCAATCATAAGCACCATGCTAAAAAATATATATGTTGATTGTATGGTTTTTTACAATTACATTTGTATCTGTATTCATTTACTTTAATACATGTGCATTAGTGGCACACATTTCAGAAGAAGAGTTAATAAACATTATAATGATTTCCCAGTCACATGCTTTATAGTCAATGGACGTAGTTGACATTTACAGTTGGTTGAGAACTGTCAGTTTCTAATGGAGCTAATAATAGATAGTTGTAAAGGAAGCTTTGGGGAAGCACAAGACCACCTCTCCATATAATATTGGAAGTGCTCTGTTGTAAGAGATAAAGGATTAAAAATCCTTGCTTCAGATGACTGACAGGTAATCAAGTAGACCAGTGAATGCATAGGTAATCAATGTGATCCAATACACATAGGAAAACAGGCTGACTTTGTTTACGAAGTGGATTTTACCTCCTGATTTTTCTTTGAAGCGCACATCACTGAGAAGTCAGACATTTACAGCTGTAATATTCTTATCTATATTTTATTAACTGCATGCTATAGAGTAGACGTGAGTCTCTTTGATGAAGGTGAAATAAAGCTTGGAGCAACTGCAAGCAGGGAAATTAACTCTGTGTGATGGCAAATCAAGATACCATTAACGTTACCTTCACCGCACTATGATTCTCAATGGAAATTTATATATATAATACTGTGCGAAAGTTTTAGGCAGTTGTGCAAAAAAAATTTTGCAAAGTGAGAATACTTTAAAAAAAGAAGTGTTTCTAGTTTATTTTTATCAGTTAACAACATACAAAGTGAATGAACCAAAGAAAATTTTAAATCAAATCAATATTTTGCATGACCATAATTTTCCTTCAAAACAATATCAATTCTTCCAAGTACAGTTTTGAATGAACATGGCAGGGAGGTTGTTCCAAACATCTTGGAGACCTAACCACAGATCTTCTGTGGATGTCCAAATCATTCTGTCTGTTCATGTAACTTGAGACAATAATGTTGAGATCAGGGCTCTGTGATGGCCATATCATCACTTCCAGGACTCCTCGTACTTCTTTACACTGAAAATAGCTCTTCTGGACATTGACTGTATGTTTGGGGGTAATTGTCCTGCTACAGAATAAAATTGGAGTCAAAACAAACACCTTCCTGATGGTATTGTATGATGGATAAATATGTGCCGCTATTGCTTAACACAGGACACAATTAAACCTGACCAAATACTCATCTCCATTTTCAGAAATGCTGCCTCAAAATTGCAATGAGCCTCCTCCATGCTTTACTGTTGCCTGCAGACACTCATGATTGTACTGCTCTCCAAGCCTTTCACAACAGACAGCCTGCAGTTACATCCAAATATTTCAAATTTTGACGCATCAGTCCAGAACTGCCATTTTCTGTACCCCTTTTTGTATGTTTTTGTGCATGGTTGAGCTGCTTTGCCTTTTTTTCCATGTCGCAGGTATCACTAGTTTGGCCAATATTATTTCAAGAAGACCATTCCTGTTAAGACAAATCAGAACAGTAGATGGGTGTGGTGTAGCTGAGTATCGCTGGTTGCTGCCAATTCTGAGTTGATGGCACTGCTGGAAAACTTTCAATTTAAAAGGGTAGTAAGTATGATGTGTCATTCATCTTCTGCATTATTTCCTTGACCAAACACTATGTTTAGAGTCCTCAGCATTGCCCATTTCTAGGTGCTTAATCAAAATAGCTTTGACAGCACATCTTGAAACATCAGTATGTTTTGAAATCTTCGGGAGATGCCTTGCTGATGTAGTATAACTACCTTGTGTCTTGTTGTACTCAGTATTGACATGATGCATGACCAAATCCTCATCTTGTGACTTTCATTTGCTGCGCTATTTCCTTAGCCAGCCACTGCATCTATGGTTTCATTGTTGCTCACTTCTTGGTATCTTTGTCTAACTTCATTTTTCAAAACTGTCTAAAGAAACCTGTTTTACTGTTTTTGTTGCCCGTAGCAAGCAGAGATCAGCTTATATTTTTTAAGTTTTCTGGTAAAATAAAAACTGCACTGTGATTGGTTGCTACGGGCAATGCAGAGTATTTCTCATAAATAGCTTTGATAAATCTGCTTCAGTGTCTGTGAATTCTGCATCAACAGAATTAATGCCAGATTATTTGAAAAGTGTGAATCATGGTAATTATGTAATTAACACTTTTAATCTTATAATCTAAAAATTGGTTTTCTTTGTTTAACCCCATGCTACTGATCTTATGAATTTCCAGAATATCTTAAATTATGGATTTTAAAGTTAAAATAACTTTCCAGGCAAAACTAATACATTGTGTTATGCACATTCAGAACCTAAGGATTCACAGAACATAAAAAGAGAGAATCGCTGTGACATATACTACCCCCTCAAGGCTTGCTTTAGGCCTAAAATAATGTAGCAGTTCTTCCTATAGTTGACTTTTAAGATAACCCATTTGTTGATTCTTAAAGTAATACATCACAATATTTATAGATACAAAAGGAATGTACCAGATTCTTTGAAACTTTGGAAAGTGTGTTTAGAAGTTTTAGAACTTCTGCAATAGAATTAAAGGGGTTATTCAGCTTCAAAGGTGCTTGGTGCCGATAACATTATGGCCCTACACACTTGCAGAGACAAGTGCACCTTCAGCAAGTAATAGAGTTAGTTATTAAGCTTTGCTTATATAGCGTCATAATATTTCAGTGTTCTACAGACATTATTATCACTTTCCCCATTGGGACTCACAACCTAAATTCTCTATCAGTATGTTTTTTCAGTGTGGGAGGAAACCAGAAAGCCTGGAGGAAACCCACACAAATATGGGAAGAACATACAAACTCCTTCCAGATGTTGTCCTTGGTGAGATTTTAACCAAAGACCCTATTGCAAAAGTGGTAGGCACTGAGCAACCGTGCTGTTCAAAGTAGAACATGTGCATGACACTTTCTGATCGTGCAGTGTCTCGATGGACGTGGGGGGTTGTAATCTCACTGGCACTGGTCTTCTCTAATGCAGATGCACCAGATAATCTCTTTCAACAAGGTAGAAATTGCACCCGGGATATTTTGCCTAAGGCCAGAGTCACACTAGCGATGAATGCTATGCGGACGAGTGCTATGCGATAAAACATCGCATAGTACTCAGACCAGTATTAATCTATCGGGCAGCTCCCATCAGCGTTTTTTTCTTGGCCGTATTCTATGTGCGAGTGAAATCGCAGCATGCTCGGATTGTCACCGACACTTGGCAAAGTCTCGGCTCACTCGCACCCATATAAGCCAATGGGTGCGAGTGACACAGCGCACATCACTTGCATATCATCGATGCCGGCAATGGATGAGATGGAGAAATTAGTTTCTCTGCCTCCTCCACAGCTGTGCTCTGATCCACTCTGTGCGAGAGGCTCGGAGCACAGTCACATGACACTTGGCTCCCGTACGCAGCAGAGCAGGAGCAGAGGGTCATTAGCATATCGCATCCGATGCTCTCGCATCGGATGCCATACGCAAGTGTGACCCCGGCCTAAGGGCGCATAAAGGACCATATAAAATGTAAGAAGTTATCAGTATCATAGGTGTCACATAAGTGGTGGAGACTGATGCAGCTTTTTCACTGGGCCCATGAGAAGAATCGTGGCAAATATCTATGATTAAGAGAGCCTCCATTCACGTCAGAAAAACACAGATCTTGGAAAATTTGAAACATATAGTATAATAAAAAGTTACAAAGAGTTTCATTATATTACAATTATAATTGTGGAAAAGAACATTAATGTGACATCAAAGGAGTTGTCCAGTGAAACAAGTTATCACTTATCTGTAGGTGACACCTAGATCGATTTTTATCTATGATGGGGAACTTTCATACCCAATACAAAATAGTATGACTGGTCAAATACACGACTGCTGCTCTAATCGTTTTCTGAGGGTATGCCAGAAAAAGCAGAGTGTGCCACTAAGCAGCCCCATAGAGGGTGAATGGACTGACTATTGAGCTGCTCCATTATTACGTGGATAAAAGTTCCCTAATTTTCCGATCATGTTGGGCCCGAATGGTTGGATCTCCACTGGTCAACAAGTTACAACCTATCCTCTAGACAGGTGATTACTTGGTACTTGGTATTACAGGTTTAAAAGGACTTTGTCAGCACAGAATGAATGTTCAAACCAAGTACAGTCACTTGCTGCTACTTATTTATATACACCTTCCCACCTGTTTGGTTGCCACCTATCTCCTCCCTTTTCTTGCTCTATGGAGCCAGAGCTGTCAATCAAAGAAAATGGAGGTGGAGTTAGAGGAGCAAGAAGCAGGTGGGGAGGTTTAAATAAATGATTGGCCCTGCCATGATGCGCCAGTACTTGGTTTGAACAGCCATTCTGTGCTGGCAGATTCACTTTAAGCATACCTGGCTGTAACATTAACACATTATATTTTAGTATACATGTAAATCCACACTTGTTATATCTGATGCTTGTCTACTAAAGATATGCGAAAGTAACGTTAATGACTTGCAGCGACTGAAAGTCTACCATTTTGGTGACTGGCACAGACGACACTTGGCACATTCTGGCCATCACATGACTTTTCAAAGAAGAAGATGCTTCTTACATTTCGAGACTCCAGTTGATTAAAACTTCAATCCAAACTTAATTTGAGGGCCACATCTGTTAGCAGCATGAGCAGAATGGATCACTATACAGCATGTGACAGTTAATTATCTCTTCCCTGTCATGTTGCTGAAGTTGCTGTTTATTGGTCTACATGCTAAAAAGTGTCTGAACTTATCTGTTATATTATGCAAATTCAAGTACTTTTTTTTTGCTGAATCAAATTAAGTGAAATGTACATAGACCATTGGCATATTAATTAGAACCTCACAAGCTCACATTTACCAAACTAGAAATCATTTCTCTCTTTTCATCTCTAGAGAAATAATTAGACTCTCACTTTTCTGAAGTAGAAGTGTTTTAATAATGCCAAAATTTAACTGGTGGCCGCAGAATAACTGATACTGGAAAATATGCCAGGTTTTATTTTATGTGCCGAGGAGTAGATTAGTGACTAGATGTACATGTTTGACCTTAATTATCTCTTATTAGCTTTGCTTGACCTTTTATACTCACTGCTATGATCCGTGAAAATGGTCGCTTTTGGCAGCTTTTAACATGCATGTAAGTCAATGGAAAATATTCCATAAACGACACCTGAGTCTTATTTCCTCGGAGGATGGCCATCTGAATATGATCCTCTCTTGGCCCTGGAAGCCAAATTAGTTTTTTGGGTAGCTGCCCAGTTTTTACATAGGTCCTAGTCATAGTGGCTGTATATCAGGGATGCACAATCTTTTCTGGTCTGAGGGCCATATTGTCATATTGAATCACTCATAGGGGTCGGAATAAAACTGTAATGGGTATTACCATGTGAGACATTTATGGCACAGCAAAAGTATATGCCACTAATGAATTTTAGTTTAAAGTCCTGAAAGTGGAGCCTGCAGCTTTTGGAAGAATTAGAGTTCCCTTTTCACTTAGTTTGCACTCCAGAGAAGAGAAGGCTATGGGCACACATGGTGAATGGATTCTAAACTCAATTGCTATAAACCAAAAGGGAAGGAGCCACACACATGGATATCCACCTGTAACTCATGTATACTTCTCTGTAAGGCCAAACAAGAGCCAAGAGAACCCATTCCCCTAATAAATATCAAAAATATCAAAAGACTGACCGTCATTTCCAAAACAGAAAGACAAATGTGAACAGGTGCAAGCTAAGAAAGACACTCATTCTCCTAATATTTATGGGAGACACATAAAGGAATATGTACTAAACATCTTTACACTAATTTATAAATGACATATAAGCAGCAAGACATTAGCAAGCATGTCTGTGGACATTTGTTTGGGGGTCACAGAGAATGACATTTTATGCTGCATGTGGTCCCTGGGCCGCTGGTTGCGCACCTTGCTATATATCATCCAGTGATGAAATCAGATCTAATGCCACCATCATTTTCCCATTGCGTTCTGCAGAACAATTAAGAGTTGATTGACTAAGCAACATTTATCACCTGTTCTCAGGATATGTTATGAATGTGGACCACCACTGATTACAAGAAGTAAACAGAGAGTGCATGCGTAACAACCATTTAGTTCCCGGTCTATGGGAGTGCATGCACACTACTGCTGCCACATACCCATAAATTTGGATAAAGCAATCATGCATGTGCACTACCACTCTATTCCCAAAGGGGACTTTATGACCAACAATCTCATTATCCGAATAGTTAGGCATCCAACGATCCTACATTTGTCACTTATCCTGTGAACCAACCTCTTAAGATAAGGTTATAGATTACAGAATATATCTCTTATACAATCTGCGATACTAATATTCAGTCTCTGCATTCAGCGCGGCATGGAGGGGGGTTATCATATACGAAAATACTGCTAGTCATCAAAGATGTATATACAGCCAAATGATTTGTCAGCAAATATGTCTACAGATTTAGAGAAAGTTAATAAATATGGATACAAATACAATACATTTAGAATAAATTACACTACCATTTTAACTGTAAAAGACAAAACTGAGCTGAATGGAACTTCAGACGGAACTGAGCTGTCACCTACATTTCACCGGTAAATGTGATGTCCACATGTGACGCAGAATGGCCTTTGTCTACGTAGAAGAATATGATTTTAGCCTATGGGCTTCTCGGTGTGATGGTAATATGTAGAGGTATAGCTTAGATCCACATTATAGAGTCTTTCCATGACTGTGTGTCTGTGTCGCTCCTCTGTGATCTCTGATTTACTGTACATAGAATCTGAGAGAATTCTCCATTACTGTGGTATACCTTCGATATTGTTAGCAGGCACCATTTAGTAGCATGCCAAATACTGTATGGACTCTATAAGTCAACTATAGGGATTAAATGTGCTGCCTCAGGTATCTACATATGACTTGTATACTTGAGACACTCAACATTGTACCTAAGAAAATCGGCAAACGACTGTCTCCATTTTTTTGGACCCTCACTATACTTTAACAATGCTTCAATGTATTGAAAATTTTGTGAAATACAAACCCTTCATTATTAGCTCACTATGTGGCAAGAGGGAATTTGTACTACTGTCAGTCCTTTCTAAGTATAAATTGGAAAAGTAAGGCATAAGGCAATAGTGGGTGATCGGTGCTGCTCATGTACAAAAACAAGTGAAGATGCTGACTGTGCGTTTTATTAACTACACATTTCGAAGTATTACAACTTCTTCTCCAGGAGAACCACAAAGATCTCAAATACTTAGAAACATATATAGAATAAAATTCATTATCAACTTCTTTGCTTGGTTCCAACTCCTTGTTCCTTGATCGGATATACACCAGCAGTGCAGATCACCCGCGAGTTCCTAACTACGCCTACTCCTACATTGGCTATACCAATATGATGGGCTGCAGCAGCTGTACTCCTATTTGAAACCTTTCTAACATTATGTCTTACACAACAATATCAGGTGAGCGGAGCCACCTCTGATCACCAGATTAATCTGAATAACACCCTATTGTGCTTTTTTTGTTGCCTAGCCATTCCCATGTAAGCATAAAGTGAGCACTTAGTCTTGACACATGCACACGTAGACTAGCCAATGGGTTCTCTGTAGATGATATTAAACAGCACAGAGGCTAATGACCTTCCGCTTACACCCACCAGTCATTGTCATTAGGGCCTGTGTGTTTTGTATTGTGAGACAATAGTTATGAGCATTATATACCTTTCTATATTAACTAGTTCAATCAGTTTCAGTAATGGCAGTAGAGACAAGGCGCTCACCTTGCTCTCTGACCTACAGCTGTAATGCTCCCTTTCATATTATCAATCTGGAAATGAATACTGTACATTGTGGTGTGCATTAGGCTAGAACCACAAATGCAGCTTTTCATGCAGTTCTGTGTCAAGAGCAGAAGAAAATCTAAATCAAAGAAGAAGTACAAAGAAAAGGTGCAATCAGATTGTTTCCTTTATACGCATTTTGTGTTTAGCTTAACTAAAAAGCATATCAAAATTGATCCAAAAACTTTAAGGAACTGCATTTGTGAATCCAATGGTGTCCATACTGACAAGCAATTAATGATTATGTGCTTCCTATTTTACTTTTTCATGCATTTTTTTCACAAAAGGGACAGGAAATTAAAAAATGAAGGATGAGACCCAACCCTCCCTTCTTCCTGTATACATAATTGTATATTGAGCATTACCGAGAACTGATGAGCAGGGGGAGAGATAGCAATGGCAATAAGGGAAGTCGTCACATTACATAGAGTTGTTTCATTGTCCCTTCGAACATTTATCTAGTATTTTGCCCTGTTTTCAGAGTTGTGAGGACGATGGATAGGATGGATGAATGTTATATATCGGATGGGTAGTTTAGAAATATAGAAGTAAATATGAAAGGGAAGTTACCTTGTATGCAAGAAAATAGGAATAAAGGTGTGAATAGAAGATGCCAGATTCTTTCACAATAAGCTAGTCATCAGCATTGCCTTTCCCTTTTTCACTCTGCTACTGTCTGTTTCAGGTAGGAATAATAGTTCTCCATTAAGATAAAGGTAGAATTTATTTTTTCTTCTTCAAATAAATATGTGTTTTTTGGCATCAGCCATTAACCTTTGAAAGTCTTTATTTTATCCCATCATAAATGCAGACGTTGTGCTCGACTATGCCTGGAAAGTATACCCTAGATCTCATCCCCTACGACAAACAGCAATTTGGCACATAGTACATATTTAGAAAAGCAGTTTCCCTTTGATAAAAGCCGTATGAATGCATTTCTCTTGTCATATTGCGGGGGTTTGCTTTTTACTTTGCCTGCGCTGTAAACTTATACTTTGGAGAGTGGATTATATTGACATTCTGAAACAATCTCTCAAACTATAAAAATTGGAATCTATTTCGGTAGGCGCAGAAGTGTGCGGAAATGTGCCCCGTACAAAAAGGAAAAATACGTATCTCATAACAATGTAAACTGGAATATGTTGTCATCAAATGCTTTATAGGCGGTTTTACATAGGGGTGGGAAAAAAGTCTGCTAAATGATCACACTACTTTACGGAAACAAGTAAAGTAGAAACTCAAATTATCCAACACAACCATTTGATTTAGATCTTAAGGCTTTCAACAATTACTGTCTTCACTAATAGTTATGTTCTAGATGTTACAAAGTGCCAGTGAATCATCCTCTTTGTTAAGAAAACGGTGACTGCCTGTTGCTCTTACAGTACTACAATGGATTTCCTATATGATACAGTTCTTATGGAAGCAGAATATTGGTGGCATGGAGCGTTTTCTGGGGCAGATTATTGCAATGGTTTCTAACTTTCTGTCATATGTTATATCACAGTATGCCCACTATGTACATCCTAACCGTCCTCCTACCAAGACTTTGGCAGCAAATCACATGGCAATGCTGCAGCAAATCCTATGCAACTGAGACTAGTCAATGAGAGATGAAATGTATAACAGCGGTCCGTCCCTTATTTACTGTTGCTTCGGTGCGTTTCAATGGACTATATCTGCACTGCAGGCTATAGTGCTGCAGTGTCTATGCTCCTGTGAAGGATTTAAGCATTGCAATTCTCACTGCAAGATAACATGCTGAGACCCTAGGACTACTGCTCCGTCTGAGCCTTCTTGCTGCCTTTCTGTTGCGCTCATAACAACTAATTTGGCCATGTCTTAATTATGGATCTATTAGAATCTGCATTGCATGATATTCCGTAAATAGATCCAACTGTCCTACCTCGAAAAAACAACATTCATAGACAAAGATGTAGTAAGCTATTGTCCGTTATTTGGAATTAATAACTCTGGTACCGGGATACAGGATTTGTACTTTTCTGCACAATTGCAGTTACAACTATGAGTTATGGAAAATCCTTCAAGGTTCACAAAAGTTACAGTTTAAGCAGCTGCTATACCTGTGTATGGCGACATATATAGAATGATGAAGAAGAGCAACGTCACAATTCTATTGCACAGAGACACCACTGCCCACTCAATCCACTCCTAAGTTATGGAAAGTATTTGCACATTATACACGGCTCTTCCATTTCAAAGTTGAACTCGCGGCTGTTGAAATTGATAACATTAATAACACGATAATCTCAATATTCTGACAAGCAAACGATACAACATAAGAGATGCCAGGTCCTGTCTGTGGTCAACTTCAGGACAACACTGAAGTTAAGGGGAAACATAGGGAGATTATTGCACGTTGCAGACTCAAACACTACATCCAAAATGTATGCAACCAGTGCAAGAAAGGTGCAAAATGCAAGAAAAATCTCAACTTTATGGATTAACCCATTTTTGTTAACTGCAAAATTGATTGAACTAGTTTTGATTAAGCAGTGCTCGGTTATTACTAGTATTAGTTAGAGAGAAAGGTTACAGTTACTTG